>LOEQ01000466.1:104174-115998 GCA_001685075.1 Bramus lutescens | reverse complement strand
GCAGGAAAATGGATGGAGCTAGAAAACATTATTTTGAGTGATGTAACCCAGACATAGAAAGACAAGTATCACATGTACTCACTCATAAGTGGTTTTTAAACATAAAGCAGAGAAAACCAGCCTACAAATCACACTTGTGCAAAATCAGTATCGGGACAGAGGCCCACTGCCCAACTTAACGCTCAGTTCTAAGGCGCCCAGTCGGACAGGTTGGAAAAGAGCCAAGGCAGCTATGAAGGGTTGGAGAAAGTTGAGCGCAGTGTGGGGGCACAAGTCTCCAGCACATCATAGACGGGAGGCAACACCTGCCAAGGGCTTGCTAATTCCTCAGGGCAGCCATCCTCCGAGACAGCTGGTCCTCCTGGCTGCCCACAGCAGAGGCACCCTCTGGAAGCTGGCTGAGCTGGTCTAAGACCTCCAGGCCATTTTCCTCAGCAATCTGCACGGTGAGGCTGTCGACCTGCTCCTGGGGTGTGGTCCGCGTGGTGGCAGAGCTCCTGGAACCCTCCGTTACTGATGTGTGCACTTCCAGGTTCTGCACCTGCTGCTCAGACCTGTCCGTCACCGCAGACACCTTCTGAAGATCAGTGGCACTGACCAGAGCTTTGGTCACCTGTGCCATATTCTTGGTCACCCCTTTCATGGTTACAGCTGTCTGCACCTTAGAGGCTACTGCATCCACACGGGACGCCATCCGGAGCCAGTTTACACCTTCATTCTTCTTGCGGATGGCGTTCTCAGCACACCCGCGGGCACACTCCACATTTTCCTTCTTCACTTTGGCCTGCTTAGCCTTGGAGTCCTTCTCTGCCTTCTTGGCCAGTTTCTCTGGCTGCTTCGCTGTGAACTTCAACTTGAACAGGGTATCGTCCATGGCCAGTCAGGTAGGGCACCCCTCGGGGTGGCCAAGGGGCCGAGATCTTAAGAACCCGCTGTATCCGGGAGGACTTCCAGGGTCGCTAGCATTTCCGGTCACAGGGACTGCTCTCATGAGAAGACCATAAGTATTTAGGGAAATGTAAAACAAGAGCAGGTTAAAAACGGTCACCGTTTCATGATCAACAGACAACTACCCTGCTCGGCACTTAAGGCTGCTTCCGGCTCCTTTCGGGTTTGCTCAGCCTTTGTTTTTCATGTAGAACTTTAAAGTTTTCAAAGTCATTTCTGTGGGGGCCAGCCATGATAAGCTATGTTCTGGGCAGATCACCCAAAGGAAGTTCTTTACTTCCAACCATTACAGTCCATCACCTGGGACTCTGGCCATCGATGAATTTAAATGGAGTCTGGAGTCTCAATAGTTTACCCTGAGACTGGCAGGTAGAGATTGCCCGACCCCCACTCAAGAGCAGACCATTCAAAGGAAATGCCTGGCATTCCAAGAGCTGTAGATAGAGACATCTGCCAGCGCACCTCAACAGGACACCCCTAGACAAATGTCAGCCAGTCAGGGGCCCTAAACCTCAGAGACCCCTCACCCCCACCTTTTCTACTATAAAACCCCTATTCTAATTGAGCTCGGGGCTCTCTGAATATTCCAATACGTTGGACATGCAGAGAGACCGAGTTTGCAAACTTGATTAAAATAAAGGCTCTTTGCTTTTACACATGGGACTCTGTCTCCTTTGTTGGCTTTTGTGGGGACCCCGCAAATCTGGGCCTAACAATTTCCATTTTGCCCTTTACATGTGAGACCCTGTGCTTGTAAGGTAGCACAGGTATTTCTATTAGAAGCACTGTCACTAGAAACTGCCAAGTCTGTTTGACTGGGAGGTCATTGAGAGCATCCCCACTTCTTGAGAACTGGCATTGAATGCTCCTGTAAATGCCAGGTTTGTGTTCCTCCTGCCAGGTGTAGGTCATGCAGATTACACTTTGCACCAAGCTCTTGCAGGGTATCACTTCCTCGTGTAGTGATCTTGAATCTTCACCTTTGTCAAATATTTGGGCACTGAATGGAATTCTTAGGGGCCTGGTCTGCCAGTTTAAATGGGTCACGGGTACCTGATCCCAGATCAAGGTCAGAGACCTGCAACCAACCGGCCAAAAGGGCAGTGTGCAGACGAGCAGGCAGCGACCTCAGTATTTTTTTTTTCTTATCTTGCTTCTCGGTGTTTCCACCCATCTCGGAGACCAATCTCGACGTCTCCTCCTTCAGGCAGCTTCCCAGCTAGCCCCTGCCCCAAATCAAAGGCTGGTGGGCGTGTTGGACCTGGCCAAGGCTGGGGAAACCAAGCCACTGTATAAAGAGACTGCAGCCACCAGGCAACACAGGCTTTGATACTGGACCACTCGCCTCCAGTCCACAGCTGTATCCAGAGCCACTTACTACACCCAAAAGATGGCACCGGTGGCCGGCAAGAAAGGCAAGAAGGTAAATGTGCAGGGAGTCTGAGGGCACTCCCTGAGGCACCACCAGCCGGGCACCCCCAACGTCAGTGAGGGCAGAGGGGTGTTTGGGTCCCGGCTGTGGTCCTCCTAGTTGGCGGCTTTGGGTCAGAAGGGACACCCAGAACTTCTGTGTGACCTGGGGCTTCTCCTACAGAATGCACTCTAGACAGTTTCTGATCACGGTTCCCCACCCTCGCACCTCCGGTTCCACTTCGGACCACGGTGCACCCTGAATGTGTGGGATGATTGTCTTCTGAACCCGAGGCACCCCAGCAACCACCTCGGAAGTCAGGGCGCCCCCTCCCGCCCCTCTGATTCTCAACACTTCCTGAGTGCAGCATGCTGAAGACCAGGGAGCTCTCACAGAAGCTGCTCTCGGCCCCAGGGTGCAATTTCCCGCCTAGTGGAGATGGCCCTGGCTGGTGGCTTGCGGGGTGTCTGGAGGGGTGTCGGTGCAGGAGGAGCAGGCAGCTGCGGAGCCCACCTGACTGCCCGACGGTTCCTAAATCGCGCCACCTCTCACCAGCTGCCGCTAGAACAGGACTATGGGGGAGTAATGGTAGGTTTCATCCACAGCTTGTTTCAAGACCACAGAAAAATGCCTGACACGAGCACCAAAAACAGTTTCAGAAAAGAATAAGTAGAGTGATTGTAAAACACCGAGGAAGGGCTGTTCATAGAATTCTAAAAACCAAAATGCCCTCGGGTCCCACTCCTGCCTAATGAGAAGCACGTTTCTGCTTCCCAGTGGCCTGCTGGATACAGGAGTTCAGACCAAATCAGATCTTCTGGGTTAGAGGAAGGAGGGATGGATGGGGGGGAGGGTATAAACTCGGCTCTGATATCAAGCCCACCACAGAAGACCCCGGGGGATGGCTGGGAGACAGATGGAGCCAGCCTGACTCAGTACCCCGCGAAAGTAAGGCATGTCCTGCTGAGAAACCACCTGGTGTGCCCGGTTTGTAAAGGGAGAGCCGCGAATTCAAAAAGACATCCGCTCAGGGGAGAAAGCTAATCTTGTTCAAATTTGGCAACACCGCGTCCCAGAGGTTGATGGATAAGGGTAGTATAAGAAGGATGTACGGTTCAAGCTTTTTAATTATTGCCAGCCCATAATTTACTAAATGATGTCCCCCACCGCTCTACACACACTTTGGCCCCATTTGTAAAATCATGGATTCTAATCCACTTCCCAAACTCAAGCTTAGAAACGCCACCATTTTAAAGATGACTCTCTAGCAGGGTCTGATGGCACGGGATGAAATCCCAGCACTCAGGAGAAAGAGGCAAGAGGATCCTGGATCAAGACCAGCCTTAGCTGCGCAGTGACACAATGTCTGAAAAAAAAGTGTGTGTGTGTGTGTGTGTGTGTGTGTGTGTGTGTGTTGGGGGGGTCAAAGAAAAGAGCCTGCAATGTATTGATATATATCCTGCAAGTTACCTAGGCCAATACATGCTTTAAAAAAATAAGCTGATGTTACATATAATCCTTTGTAAAAATTTCACACACACACAAAGTAAGTCTAAGTTTTCATTACTATGCCTTAGAGATCCCTGAAACAAAAATGCCTCTGATCTGCAAGCCCCTTGCCCAAGGACAGATAGTTTCTGGAATGCTGGAGGCCATTGTTTACGGGAGATAACAAGCCACAAGTTTTCACTCCCCTTAACAAGTTTATTTGAAGATTCTGCACCAAATGTACTCGTTCACGTGTGGGCAGGAAGTTCGCAGACTGGAGGTTTGTCAGGATGTATGCTTGCCCTTGATGGGAAACGCAATGAATTATGGGTTTTCCTTCTGTGAGTCTGGGCCATTTCCGGTTATTCTGGTTATGAACTTTACCAGAGCCCATCTACCTGGCCGGTATTTAATTAAGTTTTGCTTCAAATTTGGCTTTAAACTGTGGTAGTGGTCTTAGTCTCAATCGGTGAGATTAACAAAACAACATTGCACTGTTTAGCTTAGGAACAAAGAAAGTCTGATGTCTGGGGAACTAAAAACTTAGTAGAATCTAAGAGTATGCTGACATAATCACTAGACAGTATGACTGGCATGATAATTAAATCACCACTCCCCCTATTTCCAAAGATCAGATTCCTGGCTGTTCTGTATATTAAAATGTTGTGGAACTAAGACTTGAGAATATGTTCAGTGAGCACTGTTAACTGCCAAAATGGTACTAGTTATTTCTGCCCAGAGCAAATCATAGCTTATTTATGGGGCCATTGTTCATGTGACTGATACATACATACATATATAACACATACATATACAATTATATATAGAGAATATGTATATTGTGTGTATGCACATACACCTATATACTACATATGTATACTTGTTAATTTAAGATGTAGTATTTAAACACATTATAGTCATGATGAATATTTGGATTTCAAGATTGCACAATAGCAACTCTGTATCTTTATAGTTGTTTGTTAACTAACTCATAGACTTCCAGGCTTGAAAGTGTTTGGGGTCTGAAAGGAAGAGAAGGCAGCAGGGAGCACACATCCCCATATAATTTCCAGCTCCGCCGTGAAAATGTCAATGGTTTCTCGCTGAGCACTTGCAATCAAAATGGCATGGGTGGGGATGTAGAGGCAGAGAGTTAAAATAAAGGAGGCTTTCAGAAGATAGGGAAGCATTTTGGTGTGAAAGCCTGTGACTCCTCAAGCAGTTCATGTAGCCCGTGTTCTCGTCTTGTCTAAAAACCCACTGATGCAGCTAGTAAACAGAATGTAGTAAGAGTGCACACTGCAATGTGTCCCCAGAACGATTCCCTTTCTCAGAGCTGCCCCACCCCCTCACCTCTATCTAAATCAAATCTAGAAGCCACTTAAAGATGAGATAGTCATAAGGACCTTGAATAAATTATTCACAGACTCTGGGCTTTAATTTCCCATTTCTAAAGTCAGAAAGAGAACTTAAAGATAGGGTATGTTTAATTTAAAGTTCATAATTCTTAGAAACTGCAAAAACAGTTATACTAGTAAATTACTTTGGAATCTATAAAACCCCTTTCCAATTCACAATTTAAAATTCATCTCTTGCACCTGAGCACAGTGGCAGTCGTTTCCCCAGCAATGACATGGAAGAGCTATGGGAAGTGGACTGGAAATCATCCATGAGTGCTATGCTGGTCACTTCCTTGTTCTTGGCAAGGGATACAGGATGTGCATCCTTACAAACTCATGAGTGCGTAACAGATCTGCCGTTGCAGAGAATGCCAAGAACGGAGCCCATGAGTGATTTGGCCACTTCTGTTCTAGCTGTACCAGGTGTCATGTGACTTTTCAGTCTTCTACCAGACAGCATTCTATGCTACCCCAACCTCTCTTACAGTGTTAACCCTCTCTCTAGTTTCTTGATAGCGCAAGAAGGCTGTCTGTCATCCTTTAAGAATATGCACCACCAGTGATGGATCTCAGTAGTAGAGTTCTTGCCTAGCATGCACAAGATCCCAGGTTAAATTCCCAGCACTTCCAAAAATGAAAACAGATGTGCTTCATCAGAGTGGCCACAGTTTACAATCTATTATGTATTTTATAAGGAGCTAGAGGAAAAGAAGTTAAGGATCCCAACCCTCCTAATGATAAATAATTAATGAAATGGAAATCCTAATTGCCCCAATTTGCTCATTATTCACTGTGTATATGAACTGAATTATCATTTTATGCTAACAAGTATGTAAAAATTTAAAAACATATATGCAAATGGGAAAATATGTGCTCTTTTTTTAAGCTGCTGGGGATAGAACCCTGAGTCTCAGGCATGTTAGGCAAATGCCTTACCACTTTGCTATATATCCAAGCACTTCTCCGTGTGTACTGAAAGACACTCAGGCTCTGCACATACCACAAACCCAGTACATATACATGAGTATGCCAGTTTTCAATAGCTGAGCATTCTAAATAAATTAATGTATAAAATACTTGATAGATTAATGTATATAATGCGCATATATATTTTTTCTGATGTTGATGCAAAAACCCAGCTCTCACCTCACAGGAATGAGAAGTTTATTCTGGAATCCCTCTGAATGATTCCACTTCCACTTCCACTTTTGTGTTAGTTTGACAAAGTTTTATAGCCATACAACAAAGACAGTCATAAGTCAAGCCGCTCTTTCAATACATTGGTGGAAATATTAGGTAGGCCAGTTACAGCAGAGCAGAGAAACTCTGTTGCTGGCCTCAGATACTATCCCAGTTACAGCAGAGCAGAGAAACTGACAACGACCGGAGTCTATGATAGGGTCATACAGCAGAGCAGAGAAACTCTGTTGCTGGCCTCAGATACTATCCCAGTTACAGCAGAGCAGAGAAACTCTGTTACTGGCCTTAGACACTATCTGTTAGCATTCATAGCCCTTTGGCTGCTTGGACACTGGGAGTTTGTTCCAGAGGATTTACCTAATGGTCAAGATGATGTTAGGTTAGCCAAATTATCTCGGATGTTTTGGCTCTGGACTTCAACATTTGAACCTCTCCTCATGACTGAAATTCTTTTTTTAATTAGTTTATTTATTTTTTGTGTATGAGTGCCATATCTGCTTGTATGCCCTTATGTCAGAAGAAGGCATCACTTCCCACTAGAGATGGTTGTGAGCCAACATGTGGTTGCTGGGAATTGAACACAGGACCTCTGAAAGAGCAGCCAGTGCTCCTAACCGCTGAGCTATCCCTCCAGCACTGTCACTGAAGTTATAACTAGCTAGTCCATCCTCGCAAAGGTGGAAACTCATTCACACACTAAGAGTGCTAAAGAAACTACGCTTTTAGAGAATACATTTGCAGAAGCACTAAAGGTAGAACTTCTCTTTGAAACTCCTCCTCCTTCTCTCCCTCATCTGGAAACTCAGGGCATCCTAGAACGTTTAAATGCCGGAGAAGTTGTGATCGGAGATGGAGGATTTGTCTTTGCCCTGGAAAAGAGGGGCTATGTAAAGGCTGGACCCTGGACCCCGGAAGCGGCTGTGGAGCACCCGGAGGCAGGTTGGTGCATTCTCCGTTCTAAACTATGATACTGTGTGCTATGTTGAATGAACTGCAGAGCCAACCACGAGACAGGAGCATGCTTGCAGGGTTTCCCATACCTGCTACTGAACCTGAGCTCTTGCTGCTAAGCACAAAGGCTGTGCCTGCTTCTATCGGCAGCCACCTGGCTCCTGCCCTTCACTTTAGAACTTGGATCATCGTCTTTTTCTCTGCGCCTCCCCCCACCAATCTATGTGTGTCCAGTGTTCATAAAGACAATCCACTCCACAGTTTGGTAATGCCTGAATCTCCTCTCCAGTGAACTTTTGCTTTATCGTACCTCAGCCACCCACCCTAAAATTTGCCATTACCAAGAGATGTCCACCTAGGATGTGCTGACAACAAACCCCATTTAGCTACCACCTCCAGTCTTCTGTCCTCTCTCCATAGTTTTTCCATTCCTCCATCTCCTGAAGATGCTCCACCTTTCATACCAACCAGCTTAGAGTCTGATCATTCTCCACCAAGTGTCTATCATTCTCTTATACAAGTTAGGGTCCACGATGCCTCATTGTGTCCCTCCATCGTGATTAGCCAACTAGTTCTGTTCACACTACTGCAGCCCAGGCCTGTCTGCAGTCCGCTATCCCTGTCTATACCCTCCCCGTGTGCCTTCTTCCCACTCTTGAAACCACCAACTGGTAGTGACCAGGAGGTGCTGCTGGGATCACCACCCAGCTGAGAGCTCACATCTCATAAGGAGGAAGCAAAGTGAACCCCCAAAATGGGGAGTCTTTTTAAATCTCAAAACTGGGCCCCAGTGATATACTTCCTCCATCAAGGCCACACCTTCCAATCCTTGCTAAATAGTTTCACTCACTGGGGACCAAGTATTCAAACATATGTGCCTGGGGAGTGTGAGGCCTTGTCAATCAAACCACCACAGGACCCTTTCTCAAAAAACAAGCAAACAGAAATTCAAAATTATCTTTCAAAAAACACTGGGGTAATCGCATACTATCCCTGAGGTCCAGAGCATAATCTTTGGGGTACCAGGCTAGTAGGCCATTTACACTCTGTTCCCTTTTCAACTGTATGTTCTGCCACTCCCCAGCATCTCTTTGGTGTTCGTGTAGACTTCCTTCATTCCCCCAAATGCCAGACCTGACCCTTCATTGTGTTTGCTCAGGCTGCTCCTACTGCAGGAACTTCCCTTCCCTACCTCCACCTGGCAAGAACCTGGACAGCTCCACCCTGCAACCCCAGTGACTTCCTTTCCCCCGTGGTAGGAAATAGCTTTTGCAGAGCCCCTCCACACACTGCTTTGGTCAGGTATCCTTGAATGGATCATAGATTTCCCAAGGACAAGATTGTCCCCTTTGTGTTTATTAGTGACTTTCACAAAGAATCTGTGAGTGAAGAGCAAGTTGACAATGAGCAAACTAAACCAAGAACACAGCGCCATAACCCTTGCCCTCTCCAGCCACCCAACCATCCAGCCATGACAATCTTGAGAGAGGCTCCAGGAGACCCAGAGTTCTCCCCCCTTCAGCCCAGATGTGTGAGTGTCGAGCCGCTGAAACAGCCATTCTGATGTCTGCTCACCTGAGAGCCTCTCTAGAAAGCGTTGCGCATGGGTGAGTGGGTGACATCACATCTTTGCTTGTGCCCTTCCCAGTTCGCCAGCTTCACAGGGAGTTCCTCAGAGCTGGCTCGAACGTCATGCAGACCTTCACGTTCTACGCCAGCGAGGACAAGCTGGAGAACCGAGGGAACTATGTAGCCGAGAAGATATCCGTGAGTACCACCCACCCCGGCCACCGCCTGTGAATGACAGCTCAGACACGCCACTCCCAAGAGAAAAAGATAGAGTTTTGTTTTATTACCAAAATAAGAGAAGTGTGACTCACTCTCAGGACTGAGTTGCATGTGTTAGGATTAACGGGAAGGCATTTTTGAAGCAGATTAAGACTGCAACAATGTATCCTGCTCCTCCATTGCTAAGCAAAGCGGCGTCTTTGCAAGTCCACACATCTCTCCCCGTTTTTGAGACAGGCTCTCATTATGCAGCCTGGAACTCACAGAGATCTACCTGCCTCTGCCTCCCAAGTTCTGGGATCAAAGGTGTGCAGAGCACAGGGGGACAGCTGCCTGAGCAATACCCAGTTCAGCTGCGGTCGCTTCTGTCAGGGTTACCCACCAAAGCTGAGATTTTGTCCTTTCTAAAATGCATTGGGAGTTCTAAAATTCCAACAGCTGAAATGACCTGTGGTATTGGGTGTCCTGGGTATTTTCGTGTGTGTGTGTGTGTGTGTGTGTGTGTTTGGGGTTTTTCGGATGGTGGTTGGTCGATTAGCTTTGATTTTTAAGGATATAGTGGGATTTTGTGGTTGTTGTCTGCAGAGTGAGGGGTGGAACCCAGACACACTAGTCAAGAGCCCTGCCCACAAGTGACACCCCAGGTCAGGTGGTCCTACATGCACCCCTAGCCACTCAGGAGACTGAAGTGAGAGGGTCAAGTTGAAGGTGACAGGGTGAGACCATCTCAGCACGAAACAAGCTGGCCAGGGTTGCGCATGCCTGTGATCCCAGCACTTGGGAGATGAAGGCAGGGATATCAGGAGTTTGAGGACATCCTGGGCTAAATGAGACCCCACTTCAAAAAACCAAACGGAAATGCCATCCTCTAGGCCAGTTCGATCTTACATGTCTAAGCGATTAGAATGTGCCTTACTAGGTGTGTATTTATTGTTGTGTGAGAAATATACAGTCATGAACTTAGTCATCATCCTAACTGAATTTCATTCTTATTAATTGTAAAAGCTATTACCCATTGTCACCACCACAACAGTTCAGGCTAGGTGTTAGAAAATCCTTCTTTAGTTCTTTTTTCATGTAAAAACTGTTAATCCTCTCATAGATTTTTGACAGAGCTGGAGCCTAGATATGACCACTGTGTTCATGGTAGTTTTCGTGATTATTAATGTAGTTTTAAAAACAGCTGGGCTCCATAAACTATTGATCTACATAACCCTTGTTTTCTGGGATAAAGGCAATGATTTTAAAAGTAAAATTGAAAGGTGGGCATAATTCTTTTCAATTTCACATGTAAATTGAGATGTGTACTCCATTCCCACCCTAGGGTCAGAAGGTCAATGAAGCTGCCTGTGATATCGCGCGGCAGGTGGCGGAAGAAGGAGATGCTTTGGTGGCAGGAGGTGTGAGCCAGACACCTTCATACCTTAGCTGCAAGAGTGAAATAGAAGTCAAAAAAATATTCCAGCAGCAGCTGGAGGTCTTCATGAAGAAGAATGTAGACTTCCTCATTGCCGAGGTAAGCGAGGAATTCCATGGCCAGACCCCTTTCTATAACCTTCTGCTCTCTCCCTGTCAGCCTGGGGTCAAATCTCAAGGAGGAACAATAATATTTAGCTTCTGAGACCTCTTTCCATCTCA
This sequence comes from Bramus lutescens, assembly GCA_001685075.1. Taxonomy (NCBI): domain Eukaryota; kingdom Metazoa; phylum Chordata; class Mammalia; order Rodentia; family Cricetidae; genus Bramus; species Bramus lutescens. Next base: position 105,174 of record LOEQ01000466.1, on the reverse strand, counting down.
GACTTCTGCTAGCGTTGACTCAGTTCATCTAACACAGTAATTTCCAAAACTTTTTCTTCTATTCACGCTAAGAAACTGTCACTCCGTCCTATTATGCGTCACAAATGCTTAGTAAATGGGTTATCATTAGACAGATCCTAAGTAATGATAGATAATAATAAACATAATATTTATATACTTATATTTATCATTATTAATAATATAACAATTAATAGATATAATAATAATAGGTATTCTTATCATTTTGTGGGAAACATGATTAAGATGTTCTGCCCTTCACTGATTTCAGTATTTTGAGCATGTAGAAGAAGCTGTATGGGCAGTCGAAGTATTAAAGACATCTGGGAAACCTGTGGCTGCTACCATGTGCATTGGGCCTGAAGGAGACCTGCATGGCGTGTCCCCCGGAGAGTGTGCAGTGCGTCTGGTAAAAGCAGGTGATGATAGATTTCCGTTTGCCCAGTTTGCCTCTAGTGAACTTTTAAAATAACATAAAGAAAATGCACGCTGTTTCAGGAATCCATACATGCTGTGGCATGGACCAAGGAAGTATATACAGAAAAACCACAAATTTACTTTGTATATATGTGGAGGGATATACATGTCTACATGTTTGTGTGTGTGTGTGTGTGTGTGTGTGTACATGCACGTGGCATGTGTGTGCACATGTGGAGGCCCAAGGTAACCGTTGGGTTACCTCATGTATTGCTCTTCACTTTACTTCTTAAGACAGGGTCTCTCGCAGAACCTGGAGCCCATGGATTAGCTAGACTGGCTTGGCCNGCTTGGCCACTGAGCTCCTGGAAGCCACTCACCTTGCCACAACACCACTAATGTTACAGGCGTGTGCCACTACGCCCAGCTTTGTATGTGGGTGCTGGGGATCTGAACTCAGGACCCATTGAGCCATCTCTCCAACTCATGAAATTTATGGTTTTAAGGAACAGTAAAATTTCATTCTTGGATCCCCAAGCCACAAATGCATGGCAGCCTTCTGAAA
>LOEQ01000466.1:81351-94861 GCA_001685075.1 Bramus lutescens | reverse complement strand
CCTCACCCCAACCCCAGCCCTCATCCCTGTTTTCTTTACCATCTCCTATCTTCTATTTCTCTCGTGTTCTCAAGCCAAGTTCAGTATTTTTCCATCTTAGATGATAGAAACGCTACCAGACTTACAGTTGTCTTACTCTGAAAAATGTATCGCCCTTTAATATTCTTTCCAGAACTTTATTACTGCACAAAATATTATAGCCTTTCATCATTCTTATAACCTTTGATTTAAAAAAAAAAACTCATCAGATGAACAATGGTGTTGGAGCTATTCTTGAACTGTATATCAACACTGGCTCCTAGTGGTAGGCTTCACCATTTGACTGCTTTTTTTTTTTAATTCAGTCCCTCCTTCCTCCAAGCACACATTACTTCCAAACTCTTGTTCATTAAAAGGGTAGGTTCATTTAATGCCTTAGAGTTTATTTGAGTTAAAGAGTTAAATAGGTGTTTCTTTCCAGTAAAGTTTTTTTTTTTTTAAGTGGAACCAGAGCCCAAGGTAGCTTAGACATCAAAGTCCAAACGCTCCCTTTTAAGGGCAGGATTTCTAAGGCAGGATGCCAAGTCAGGAAGCGCTCGCTCCTTGCTAGTCCAGGCAGCCAAGAAGGATGGTGTAGTTTTCTTAGTCCCACAGGAGACAGGAACAGGAACAGAGGGTACACGAAGCTTAAGGAGTCGTCCCTCGCCCCGGGAAATAAAACTCCGTGAGTTACTCGAATTCGGCATAAACTGAATCAACTTTTCAGATCATGGTCTGGCATTTCTTCACACTTCAGCAAAATACAGTTGCAAAGGACAGCCAAGCGAACGCAAACACAGACGCAGGGGGATGTGAGACCTGGACTGGAACAGATCAGAAACTTCAGTTCCCAACGTCTCCAGATGGGGGCAGCAGCTCGCCAGCAGCGACTACCTGAGAAGCATCGGCTTTGCTTTGAAGAGCTGTTTCATCCACATAGATTAATGTTACTTGGCAGAAACGTCTGTATCCCTTTTTGTTTTGGTCACTTTTTTTTCCAGCCCTAAGACATGTGAATCTTTGAATAACATCCAGGACAACTAACCCAGCAAGAAAGCCGTATATGTCTTCAACCGGATTCCCTAGAATGCTCCCCTGCTGTGAGTACACTCACGTGCTTATCAACATTACCGACTGTTTTCCCAAACAGCCACCCTTTCTTTATTCAGCAACATGCCCTCAGCCAGTCTGGAACTGCTCACTAGAGCAACGCCAGAGTCTGAAACAATAAAGAAGGAGAGAGTCACCTGGAGGGAGGAAAATGGAAGCAACATGAGCAATTTCGGGAGTAAGCACGCATGGTCTTGTGTTAAAGAAATACGGATGGCCAGGCTCATATTTCTCAGCATCTTCAAAATGCACGTTCAGCATCCCAACAACAGCAAAACATGAAAGACCTCCAAATGCAAGGTCTTGTTACAAACGGCAAAAGGAAGTGCAGGACACCTGCATAATTTCACAGGCACACAACCAGGGACAGTAACACTTGCAAATGCTTCTCATTGGAGAGCAGCTGGAGGTATCCTGCCGGCCCTGCTGGCCCTGCTGGCCCTGGAGAGGTGACAAGCTAAGGGGTGGAAAGTGAGGGACGGGTGTCATGGCGTATACTGCTGTGAGCTACAGATATATTGCCAAATTAGCCCAACACAGCAAAACCATAAAATGAGAGAGGAGAAGTCAGATTGAGAACTGTATTTTACTCTCATGAGAACTCCAAGCTGACCACTCCATAGTCTTAGGACATGTTGTAGAATATTATTTTAAGACGTGTTATGTTTGTTTATGCGGTGGAATATTTGTTTAATGATGCAAAGATGTGCTGCATTCTTTTATGTTGCGTTGTTTAACTCTGGGAAGCAGTTAGTCTTTGCCTGTCTAAAACACCTGATTGGTCTAATAAAGAGCTGAACAGCCAATAGNGAGAAGGGATGGGTGGGACTGGCGGAGAGAATTAATAGAAGGAGAGATCTGCAGGAAGAAGGGGAACAAGAGAGATCAAGGCGTGAGAAAAGGAGGAACCAGCCACACAGCCAGCCATGGAGTCAGAGAGAAAGAAAGATTACAGAAGTAAGAAAAAGACAAAAGCCCAGAGGCAAAAGGTAGATGGGATCATTTAAACTAAGGAAAGCTGGCTTGAAGCAAGCCAGCTAAGGCTGGACATTTGTGAGTAATAGTAAACCTCGCTGCGGATGTTTGTTTGGGAGCTGGGTGGTGGGCCCTAAAGAGCCATAAGAGTAAAAAGAGCAAACCAACCCACAACAAGGACAAATGTGGCAATCCTTAATGTGTAGTAAAGAGTTTTCTAAATAAATGGACTGGTTGAGTTGTTCCGATTTTATTTTCTGCTATTAAAATTGAACACACTGCGTATACTGGCAAATCCCCACAATTCTAATCCTGAGGGGGGCTGAACCAGCCTGGGCTACGTAGGGAGACCATGTCACAAAACAAAAAAGCAAAGGGAGGAGGAGTGAAGGTGGAATGCGAAGTGCCCGGTTGTATTTGATTTTCATTTTAGCATTATAGTTTGTCATTAAATCTGGTTAATTTATATGCTATTAAGCACATGATACTTTTTTGTTTTATTTTGTTTTTCGTTTTTTGAGACAGGGTTTCTCTGCAGCTTTGGAGCCTGTCCTGGAGCTAGCTTTTGTAGACCAGGCTGGCCTCGAACTCACAGACATCCACCTGCCTCTGCCTCCCGAGTGCTAGGATTAAAGGCATGCACCACCACTGCCCGGCAAACACATGATACTTTTAATGAGGCATTTGACTTATGCTTACTTTTAAATTTGTGAGTTTTCTATGTACATTCTTTACATGAAAATAAGCTTATTTATTTATTTATTGGTTTAATTTAAAAAAAAAAAACAGGGTAGCTCTGTGTAGCCCTGGCTATCATGGACCTCGCTCTGTAGACCAGGCTGCCTCTGCCTCCTGAGTGCTGGGGTAAAAGTTGTGTGCCACCATGCCCAGCAAAAATAAGTTTTCAAAGGAAGTAATTAGCTTACTTTTAACAAAAATGTATTCCCCCAAATTCCTAAAATATCATTAGCAATTACCAGTTACATGCAAATTATTTAATGTGCCATTTATAGAGTAAATAAATGTGTGTTAATGTCTTTTGAAGGGATTCAGTTAGACCTACATGGCCCCATTCTGTGCTTATTTGTTCTAATTTGCCACATGGCCTTGAAAGAAGATGAAAATCTTTTAAAAATAGCTCAAACCTTTCTCCAGCTCAGTCTGGCCATTCTTCCAATTATTTGGACTTAATGAGGTTTTACTGTTCTTTGGTGAGGTTGACATCAGGAATATCTGAACCAGCGTGGTGGGACTCAGCCATTTCTCAAATACACCACCAGGGCAATGCAGCAGGGGTGGGGGTTGCAGATGCCCTTAGAGTCAGGAGGTCAGGAGTTTGGGGCACCCTTCCTGGCTTGCTGTGTTCCTCCTGTGCTGTGAGAAGCCCAGGAAGTCATCACTCCTCTCTGGCTCTCCCAACTTCTCTTGCCCTGTGCGATGACAAACCTTCCTAATTTGATGATACCTGTAAAAAACAGCCTCAATCGCTGTCAATATTTACTGAGTGCCACTTGGTGGTGCGTTTCCAGCAGATTTAATTGTTAATTAATTATTCCCTGGATAAACAGACATCAGACTAAAATAACACTCACTGTTCACGAGGGCAGGGCTGCCTTCTGAGTAGCCTTTGCCTGGTACTGAAAACTGAAACCACCACACACAGAGACCCAGTACTGTTTCCTAAGGGGGTTTGAGTCTGTGGCTTTTCAGAGTATGGCTGTCTGTTTCCAGGACTGGGAGTTCTCTGTAAGTTTACATAAGCCACAGAAATTTTAGAAACTATCGTGTGGATAATCCCTGTTTTAGAGTGCTGTGCCTTCCTAGGAAGGGACAGAACTGGCTTCTCACATTTTGGAAAGATGAAAGTTGGGGAATGAGAAATCTCAGAATGATCCTCTCATGAAGCTATTCTCGGCAGTGTGATGAAGCCCTGTGTGGGGCATCATCGGCCTGGACTGCTCCCAAGGACATGGGCACACATCAGTGCAGCCTTGGAGACCTAAGCCAGCACCTCTGTCTGCACCCCACGCCCCTTCTCAGGGTTACCCAAACAGTGTGTCCAAACCTGGACCAGGTCCTATATGATCTCTGCTTACCAGGGGTGACTTCCTCCAAACTTTGTCCTCCTCCAGGCTAGGAGTGGCCAGAGTCAGCTGTGCCCCCTGAGAGAAGCACGCCAAACCTGATCCAGATGACACAGAACCCGATCCTGGTTTCTCCCTTTCTGGTGCTCAGTGCCCTCCTGCATTTAATTTTCTTATCCTTCATCCACACCCTGCTCTGGGTGTGCCAAGAAGCCCTGGGAATGGCAGAGGCCTGCGTTCTAGGAAGAGGCCCCAGGGACCGGATGGGTTTCATTAGCCAACAGATGTTCCTGGCACCAGGTCCGGTGGGAATGAGATGTCTAGTGTGGGACTCTAATTTGGGGTGTTTTCATGTCAGATGCAAAGCAAGGTCAAGGTTCTGGGCCATGGAAACTCTGCAAGCCCTTGCCTGGAGTGGTGTACGGAGACTGTATCTCAGCTCCACCCACAGTGTTGCTTGGGGCGGTCAGATGGCCTCTCCACAGGATTCTTTACTCATTTTAGGCCATCTTCTAGAGTTCTTGTACCTTCTCCTCTGAGGTCATAGTGTCAACAGGCTACTACAGCCAGCGTCCCTGGTCTCATGGAGGGAGCAGCCTTGTGGTCTCTAGGCTGACGTGAAGTCATGTGAGATGAAGAAAAGGCATTCCTTGAGTGAATGAGACCTCTCCCAGGCTCACCCAGACTCCCTCTCTCCTAACAGAGGTATGTGGCAGCTAGGAGGGCAGGCAAAATCCAAGGAGGTCACATTTTGCTGCCAATACCTAAAGAATTAAAGTTTAAAAGATATGTTCTCCCACAAAACCATAAAATTCCAAATAATAGGGGCTTGGTGTGGGAAGTCGTGTCCATGTGTTGCTTTTATTGGTTAATGAATAAAGAAACTGCATTGGCCTGTGATAGGGTACAGTAGAGCTAGGTGGGGGAAACTAAACTGAATGCTGGGAGAAAGAAGGCGGAGTCAAGACAAGCCATATAGCCCCGCTGGAGACAGATGCCAGATTGAACTTTACCCGGTAAGGCACAGCCATATAGCGAGCGATACATAGATTAATAGATATGGGTTAACCAAAGATATAAGAGCTAGGTAGCAATATGCTTAAGTGATTGGCCAGGCAGTGATTTAAATAATATAGTTTCTGTGTGGTTATTTCATGGCCTGGGCAGCGGCTTCCTACAACAGGGGCTGGATGAATGGATGGCTCAGTGGTTAAGAGTACCTGTTGTTCTTCCAGAAGATCTGAGTTCAGTTCCCAGCATCCACATGACAGCTCACAACTTCTCTGTAATTCCAGCCCCAGGGGACCCAACACCATCTTCTGGCTTCTGCAGGCATTACACACACATGTGGCATATGTGGGTGACACTACCTTTTTTCTTTTTTTTGCCATGGGAGAAAACCAGAATATTTGTCAACAAAGACAGAGACTTCTCTGTTCTTCTTCCTCATTGGGAGTGGATGGGTCTGTCTGCCATGATGAACTTCTGTGGATATTACTGGGCGAGCAAAATAGTAATAAGGACCTAGGCTCAACCTATTATTCTAAATCTTCAGTCAGGTCGTTGAATCTCACAGGGGATCCCTTTTTGTTTTTCAGGGTCCCCCTGAGCCAGTTTCGACCTCAAAGGTTTTGTACTGGGTGCTCCTCAGTCAGATGCATGTTGCTCTCCTGATTTCCCCTAGGCACTGGCTTCCTGTCATTCATTCCTCAGATCAAATTCTTTCCTGAGGCCCTTCTCAGTGGCCCACCTATCCCAGTCCCCACCTCAGTCACTGCCAACATCCTTGCTCTTATCCTTCAGGGCGTTCACAAGATCTGTTCATTTGCTGTTGCCTACAGGGTCTCTCAGGCTTGTCCCTTAAGCCCTGGGTGGACGAGGACATTGTCCTGCTCACCTCCTCTGTTAGCTACTTTTCAGGTCACTGTGACAAAAGACCTGACACAAGCGTCTTAAGGATAGGAACATTTATTTGGGTCACAGTTCCAGTGCTGGGAGTGAAGACACAGAAACGTCCATGGCAGAGAAGGTGGCAGAGGTTTTCGTATTGTGGTGGATCAGGAGGAAGAGTTCAACAGGCAGCGGAAATAGATCCCACAGTGAAGGCCCACTCCTAGAGAGTGGGCAGCTATGTAGGCCCAGTGGCTCTAAGCTTCGACAACCTTCCCAAACATCGCTGGAAAGAACATGTTTAAATTCACAAGCCTGCTGGAGACTCCCCACATCCAAACCACAACCCGCTGCAGCTCCAGCACCTTCAAGAAGCTGGGCACAGATGAGGGGCTCAGCCATACCAGTTGAATGGCTATTTGGAAAATAACGATGCTTCTATGGAGACATAGAAAGTGAAGGCCTGTCAATGTAGGGGTGAGAGCCAGCATTCTACACCAGGAGAAAGCTTTATAAAAAAAAAAAAAAGTTGGGTTGGGTGGGCTATTTTCATTATCTTCTTGGAGGTCCCAACTTCAAAAGTCCTCAAGTTGTAGGTGATACAGGGGATCATAATCTCAACTTTTGTAATTAAAAATATTTCATACTAAACATAAGCAAACAAACAAAAATAAATAAACAAGCTTTAGGGCCCAGTAAGAAATCTGAATGCATGAAACAGGTCAGTTTAAAGGGCCTGGAGATCGTCTGCTCTGGACACACGCAATCATACCCAATCATTTCCCATTGGGAACTCCATCAAACGAGGAGCAAGCCAGCCAGTTGTGATCCCAGCACAGGACAGACCAAGTCCTGACTCCCAAATAACCTAGCCACTCCACTCTGTAAAACATTTAGGAAGGAATTTCCACCTGCTCATAGACCAAACCCCCAATGAAGTGGAAGCCTATTCCTGCCGCCCAGGCCCATTCTTCTGTTTCTGTTCCATTTCATGACAGACTGCTTCTTTTCCTATTTTCTCCCAAACTCCCTACAGACAAGGTTCGTTGCAGCTCCTCCAGGCTCCCGCTGCAATGTCCAGCTCTCCCTGTCCCCACTCTTCTCCCGTGAGGCTTGGGCCACAACTACCCACAATCCCCTCGGTCCTCGTTCTTTCCGGTTCTTTCCCAGGCCCCTCCCACCAGCTCTTTTAGTGCAGCCAGTGAAGCCTGACCACCTCCCTCTAACTGATGGCCATCATCCTAGAAAATTAGAACCATCCATGAAGTTGTCCCAGCCCCACCCTCCTTCCCTGAGAGTTTACTTCAACCGTCCCTTCCTGCCAAGCCACTCTTGAAACAGGACTGCTTTCCATTCTAAGAGTCCAGGCTAGGAGGAAGGGCGAGTTTGCATCCTCCATGGTATCTAGGGACCCACACCTTACCTTTCTGTCTTTTTCAGTCCTTCAGTCCTATCTCCTTCCACTTCTTTTCCTTAGCCACAGCTTCGGCTAAGTGTTAGTTGCGGGGGGAGCATCCCTGATTCAGGATGACAGGCTGGCCTTAGTTATGTAGCCTATGCTCTGGAGATCCTCAACCCCAAGGCCTGGAGGCTCCTCAGGGGATTTCCAAGAGCAAAATGGACAGCCCATCAAGGGTCCTGCACCCACCACCAGGGGCCCCAGGGTTCCTCATGGAATGTTTTCCTTCTCTGCCCTGTATTCACTGAAAGGCCTCAACCTTGGAGCTGTCCCACCCACTGTGCACTTAGGTTCCTACTTAAAAGCCCCAGAACTCTACTAAAAACACACCAGCATTCAGCAGAAGGCAGGTCTTACCTAAAGGGCTGTCTGGGGGGATTTAAAGATTACCAGGAAGCCATAGCAACCAGCCCTACTAAGTGCCGGAGGAAGGGCGAGAGCTGTGAATCCAGTAGGAACACAACCTACCAGCCCTACTAAGTGCCGGAGGAAGGGCGAGAGCTGTGAATCCAGTAGGAACACAACCTACCAGCCCTACTAACTGCTGGAGGAAGGGCGAGAGCTGTGAATCCAAAAGGTACTTGCAGTTTTCAAACGAATCAGGAGAAGGAGTCTGACTGACCGATAGGATCAGCTGTCCTTTCCTAGTCTGACCAACTGTGACTGGAGCCAGGTGGGCACGCAGCAGAAGAATGGCTGACTGGCGGCTAATGAGGGAGGCAGGCTGAAAACTGAAGCAGCGAGCACCTGGGACAAGCTGTTCCTCCTCACGGGAGGTGGAGAAATGTAAGAGTCCTGAGTTTCTGAGGGGCCAAGGCTGTGGGGAGGAAGAAGGAGAAGAGCAAGACAGAGTGCATCAGGAGGATACACCCTACTGTGTGCCCAGCCAAGTCCGTCCACTTCTGCTACCAGGTACTGCAACTTCCACATGTTTGTCTGCAACATGCAGGGTTCCACAGGAGTCACGTTGGACTAGTCCATTACCAGAGCAACACATTACTGTTTACAAGGCAGATGAGAAAAAAACAACACAGGGTCCATAGACTATCTGAAAGAATGTGGAGATTAGAAAAATAAAATATTGCTACAGAAAACAACAACAGCAAAAAACTCCCACCCCAAAAAACAAAAACCCACTAGGGTGAGAGAAGGACTGGCTACAGATACCTTTAAGGTACGACAAGCAACTGGGATTCTACCTGTCACATCTGCCTAGGAAACAAGGGTGATGCACAGCATCCCTATGAAACAGAGGCGCTATTACAGAGGAGCATCTCCAGGTGACTGCCCAAGGGTAGCCACCTGTCGGAAGCATATGACTGGCGGGATGAATCAGAGCTGTGTAAATTAACCAGCGAGTACACTGTAGGCAGAACTATGTGTTAGTGAGAGACAGGAGCCTTGACTGTGTGGGCAGGAGTGGGCGTGCGGAGAATGAAAAACAGCTTGAAAAGAACAAAACAAACTCCCAGTTCTTCCCTTCCACTGTGTATGTGATTTAGTAGCTGGGCTCGAGTTTGCCACGGGTTAAAAGGTGGCCAACAGCAACATCAGGTAAAGGGCCCAGAGAATGGCATGTGTGTTTTTCTCACAGGAAAGCAAGTCTGATAAAGAACAGGTACTCACTGTGAAGGTGAACCCAAGTGCATAGTTCCTCAAGCAACTCAAGACTGCTCCACGCAAGCTGGCAGAGTGGTTCATTGACGAGCCTGTTCTCCACTTCCTAGGCCTCATTAAGTCTTCAAGTTGTAATAACCCACACTCCTAACTTAGTGTTTAAGAGCAAAGAATGGGATCTAAGTCAGTGAAGAGCGTGTTAACCAAGTGTGGTGGTCCACACTTGTATTACCAGCACAGGGGAGCCTGAGGATGAAGCAGGAGGATTGGGAATGTGAGCCCAGCGTGAGCTACATGAGACCCTGTCTCAGAAAACGAAAGTACATGGAATACATCACCAGTTTGGGTTATGTGTACCAGCAGGATCCAACTGTGCTGTGTCACAGGCCCATAGTGTCAGGTACCATTTCCTCTCTTCCATGTTCCCAGGGTGCTGTCCTTTGAGGATGTGTTCAGAGATGGAGGTGGGGAGAGGGGAGCAAACACATAGAGATCCTAGGGAAGACCTCAGGGGCCTGGGACTTGAGCCATTCACCTGGGGAAGGGGAAGAAGTGACCTTTCAGCCCATCCCACTAACCCGCACATGATGTATCTTCTACAGACCTCATGACTCCCCTCTCAGTGAGACCCTGAAGCCCTGGTCTCCCACTGCCCTTGAGAATCTTCCAAGATGTAAAATGACTTTTCTACTAGATCATTAAGTTTCTAGGAAACCTTTTGATTTCCTGGAAGCATGTTGTATAATTTATAAAGAGCTCACAAATTCACACACCAAAGACTCTGCTAATAAAAGAGATGGGAAAACACTGAAATAGACAGAAGCTCTCTGACAGGGAGATTTATGGCTCCTTTGGACAGTGGGAGAGAAAGAACCATGCTAAAGAGATGTGCAAGAGAATGCGTTACAGTGTAAATGGAACTATATGAGAATAGCCTGCCGATCGTGTCCTGCCTTCCGTCCACAAATGGGACGGATCATTAAGATGGGTGCTGCTTTCAGTTGTTTGCCAATTCTTTTGTTGATCCGGCAGCACTGGAGTGTCTGTTTCTCTATGCTGGCACTGTCACAGGTGCCTGGGTGGAAGGAGAGAAACAGTTGCGATAAGAATAGCACAGTTTCCTGCATGCTTGCTGCATGGCTGTCTCCTAGAGTCCTGAAGCAAGAATGTGAGCAACACGAGTGCTTTCATTTTCCAGGAGAAGAAACTGAGCCTTGCCTGAGCCTGACGTGCTGGAAGGATACATACAGTCATAGTCTACCTAAAAGGGGCCAAGGCTTGGCTGATCTTTACTGATTTGATACACACCTTCCTGCAATAAGCTAATTAGGTTAGAATTAATTTCAAATTCTCCAGCTGCCCGTCTATTCTTGGCACCTATGAGACTCGATAAATATTGGCTAAATAAAACATTTAGCTAAATAGACAGCCGAAAATATTTGCTAAATTTAATAATTAAAATGAATGGTATAAATTGAAAATATTAAGCTAAATCATTGAAGGCATTGAAAACATTTGCTAAATGCAAAATGAATCATCAAACCAGCAAATATTTTCGTTTCAGTTTAATTTCATAAAAGGGTGATGCTTGCTTGCTGAGGGTGATTATGAGGAGCCTTGCTCTTCTTAATTGCCTATAAGTATCATGTTGGTCATCCAGCTGCCACGCCTGAACGTCCTGGATAAACAGGTCCCCACAGCAAGCTGCTAATCAAAAAGTATGTGCTGGAACATTCCAGAGCTCAGCACTCCTTTTCCTCTGTGGATTGCTCATAGTTTGGTTTTGACTGGAGTTGCTGAGGCTTTATAAACTAATTGCACTTGACTAAATTCATAGATATGTATATATATGTAATTTTTAATACTAACATTTCTAAGTGTGGAAGCTACAGAAGTGTAGCCTGGACACTCGGGTCCCACCCGTGTTTTCTGTGACTCGTACTGTGACCCCCCTGAAGAGCTCAGCTCTGTACTTGATTCAAAACACACAGTTTTCCAAGCAGGGATGGGATATTCCTTCAGGGGGGACACAGAAGTGGCTGTTCAGTTTCCATTTTGAAGGATTCTTTCCACCATTAATCTTCTAGGAAAGTCACCCCATGGGTCCTCCTGCCCACCTTTCCTATAATGATGACTCTTTGCCCTGAAAAGACACTCTCCATCCCTTCCAAGCCTTCCTGTGGCACCTCGATGTAAAACCCAGCTTCTCCTGAGATGTAAAACCCTTCGGGACCCCAAACACAGATACCTACTGACACTGTTGCTGCGAAGCTGAGCAACTTGAATGTTGATTGCATGATCTTCCAAGTCAGGTGGCTCCTGATTTGTCATCAATAACTCTAGAGCAGGGTGTCCAAGCTGATGGAACATTGTAAGACTCAGTGATAGATCACTGCATGGTTTTTGAAGTAAAACTTGGAAGGAGAACTGAGTGATGTTGCTGTGACGAGAGCTTCCATTCCCATCTGCTTGCTGGTGAACTCAGAACTCACGGCTCTCAAGCAATAGATGGGCCGAGAACTGATGCCCAGCTCTGTCTCACTCAGGGGCTATCTTGGTATCTGGGCAACAGCATCTTATCCCCACTCAGAGGCTACCTCACACAGATGCTGTTGGACATTCATGACCCCAGGAAAGAGCGTGGGGATTAGGGACATCTTCCCACCCACCACAGGAGCTACTAATGTTCTGATAGCTGGCCCGGCAGAATGTCTGAATTAAGAAGTCGGCTGTGTCTTCAGGTTCACATGTGACAATGCTGTGGAGAGATACAAGGACTAACTTACTGGGTTCTTCTGAGACTGACAGTGTTAAACACAAACTTCGCAGTAAGCCAAAAGACCTTCGAGATGCTCCATATCTATCTCGTGCTGAGCTATGAACCACTGGAGCAGGACAGATGATGGTGCTGCCTTTTAAAAATTTTGATCATGTGTTTACGGAAATGAAGTAAAAATATCTGAAGCCATAATGAAAAGAAGATGATTTGGAAATGTATGATAACATCAATGGCTTTTCTATTATTTGGGAGGCTCAGTGAGGACATTTGAGGGCTGTTATATCAAAGACCCAAAGCTCATGGAAACTAAGGAATATGTGGTTTTATTGTTTCAAAACTCCCAGTTAACCTCCTGTACTATCAGGTACAAACTCCTGCTTCAGAAAAGCATCCTATCAATCACAATTAATGTTTGTAACATTACAGGATACGCAACTGAGATTAATTAAGTTGGTTTTTATAGAAAATCAACATTCATAAATTCTAATTCTAACAAGCTTCAGAGATTGACACTAAATATTATTTAACATCCATTGACCCATTTGGCAATGAATGACAATATATTGATCCCCTCTCCTAGGCTACACCATGAGGACCAATTCCCTGTTCTTGCGAGCTCTCATGCAGCCAGGAGAAGGTAGCACAGAAACAGGTGCACGCAACTAAAACAAGAGTGAGAGAAATAAAAGCAGTGCAAGGTGACACACGCCATTGGCGGAGTGGAGCTAGACTCCCAGCGAGTCACTCTAAGCTTTGCAGCTCCTCCTCTAGCTACAGAACCCTCCTGAGCCCTGGGAAGAGTACTAACCCTGGGCTGTAGACACACGTGTACACACTACCCACATGCCATGCAAGTATATCTCACCCCACAGATATTCCACAGATATGCTCCACTACTACACATGCGTGCAAATACACATACATTAACCATAGAAAACATACTACCCCATAACACACACATATACAGAATACTGCATATATACACACACATACTATCACTATAAAATTATACCACACCACATACATGTACTCTGACCACAAATGCACTCTAACATACACCATGGATACACACCACCACAGACAATACACACAAACATCATGAAGATACAACACAGAGGCATATACAGGTACACCACATCATATACATAGCACAGAAATACCCCACCATACACCGCACACACAGATACACATAGAAACATGACACATATACCCCACCATATATAATATGCCCACATGCACACATCTCATAGTTATGCCCTGCCCTGACGTATGCACATATTCCTGCAGATATACCCCATCACATACCACAAAGTACAAACACTTGAAAAACCCTAAAAATTGAAAGCTTATATAAAAAATAAGATACTTAATAGATGATAAATATTAACAATCTTAAAATGTTCATGACATTGCTAACAATTAATAATGAAATACAAAAGATGCTTATTTGTTACATAGAAAATATCACACAATCATTGTATATGAGTGAAGGCGTAAATCATAAACAATCCCACACCAGTTTGAAATTATAATTAATAGAATAATTATTTATTTAAAAGGGAAAACTTACAGATCACC
>LOEQ01000466.1:60980-71304 GCA_001685075.1 Bramus lutescens | reverse complement strand
AAAGCTACAGAGAAACCCTGTCTCGAAGAGAAAAAGAAAAAAAAAAAAGAATTACTCTGACAAGCCTTGTGAAGAACGGATGAGAAGACAGGAAGTAATGAAGGCACCTCAAACTGGAAAACAGTCCAGCACTCAGGAGGCAGAGGCAGGCACATCTCTGTGAGTTCGAGGCCAGCCTGGTCTGCAAAGCGAGTTCCAGGACAGCCAGGGCTGTTACACAGAGAAACTCTGTCTTGAAAAAAATCAAACAAACTAACAAATAAAATCTGGGAAACAGATCCAACCCTGAATCTCCTTTTCCTGCCACCTCCAGACAGCCCAACCTTTGTCTGGTCATTACCTCTCTATCAGTCAGAGCCAGGTCAGAAAAACAGAACATACAGTAGGCAGTTCAACTGAAGGAGGTTTTATTAACTGTACTAAGTATGGAGTTTCATGATGGCACTTCCAGGCATGTATCTGCTAGGCTGATTGTGTCAGTGGTTACATATATATATATGTGTGTGTGTACATATAAGTGTGTATACATATGTGTACCTACATACATGTGCATGTATGCATGTACATATATGTGCATATGTGTGTATGTACATATATACATATACTCATACATACAGACAGACAGACATATATACAGCTAAAAGAGGAACCAGGTGGCTGAGGAACCTGGGAAAGGGAGGAAGTGGTTTTTGCTCAAAGCAAAAAATGTGTGTTAGTCTAAGAGTTGGGAGCTGAACTTTGTCATGCTAGATGACAAAGGATCTCAGTCACAGAACACGGAAATTGGACAAGATGCTTTGGCATCTGTGCTGGCTAGTTTTATGTCAACTTGACACAAGTCAGAGATATCTGAGAGAAGGAACCTCAGTTGAGAAAATGCCTCTATATTGTAGTCTTTCACATAGAAAGGTACTCTGCAGGACACCAAAAGAGAAAAGTCAACACCAACCCATCAATGAAACCTCTGCCCTACAATCTTTTCCGCCTGTAAAAATATGCTAGGGCAAGGATGGCACAAACCTTGAGGGAGTAACCAACCAATGACTGATTTGATGTAAGGCACACTTCATGAGATGGAACCCATACCTGACACTGCTTGTGTGACCAAGAATCAGAGACTAGATAACCCAGAGACTTAGGGTAAAACTGGTCTTTAAAAAAAAAATCAGTAAAATGACTCCTAATGATATTCTGCTATACTCATAGATCGGTGCCTTATTCAGCCATCGTTAGAGAGGCTTCCTCCTGCAGCAGATTGGAACAAATACAGAGACCCACCGCCACACATTACACAGAAAGAGACCTTGGAACCACAACTCTAAATGAGATCTCTCCATCAGATCCCTCCCCTCGGTGCTCACGGAGGGATTTTCGGGAGAGGAGGTAGGAGCGGTAGAAACAGACCGATGGAAGACACCAGAAGAACAGGGCCCTCTAAAACAAATGAGCAGAGTTCATCTCAACTCACAGGACTGAAGCAGCAAGCACAGGGCTGTACCAGGTCCTCTGCACATATACTGTAGCTTTCAGTTACTGCTTTTATGGGACTCCTGAATGTGTAAATGTGTGGGTCTCTGATCCTTGTGCCTTTGGTTGGGGCTCTTTTACTTTTCTGTTGGGTTGCCTTGTCCAACCTCAATATGATAGATTCTGATTTATGTTATTATATTTTGTTTTGTTGTTATCTCCTAGATGCCTGCTCTTTTCTAATGAGAGACAGAAAGGGAGTGGATCCACATGGGAGAGGAGGTGGGGAGGAACTGGGAGAAACAGATGAAGCAGAAATGACATTCAGCTTTATTGTATGAGAAAAGAATCTATGTTTAATAAAGGGGGAATCTCTCCTTGCTGGTGTGGTGGGACCACCTTTCATCCCAGCATTCAGTGACAGAGATAGATAATCTCTGTATATACATAGAGAGTTCCAGGCCAGCCAGAGCTACATAGTGAGACCCTGTCTCAAAAATAAATAAATAAATAACTTTAAAATTTTATTTATTCATTTATTTTATTATGCATACAATGTTCTGCCTGCTGCATGTAGCCCTGCACGCCAGAAGAGGACACCAGATCTCATTACAGACGGTTGTGAGCCACCATGTGGTTGCTGGGAATTGAATTTAGGACCTCTGGAAGCGCAGCTTTGGAGTCCACAATAATTCAAAAACATTAGCCGTCTACCCTGCTTCTTCTGTTACATGACCCTTGTCCCATATTCTCTGCAGTTACCAGAAAACAGTTGGTTAAAAAATTAAAACAAGACCCCAGCTGTGTCAAGAGCTGTGTTAAGATAACCAGACTTGTGTAAACAAGCTTTTAGTAACCCCCTGCGAAGCCTGTACAAACACCTTGGTATCACAAACTGGACTACTAGCTGTAAAATGTTATCACAAGCAGTAAATTCCTGGAATGTACTGTCTCCCAATTTAACCTCAAATTGTAAAAATTCTTTCTTATATCACCCTTGACGCCCCCCCACCACCACTTGTGGCTTTTGCTTTAAAAAGAGGCCGCCATCTCCTTTAGGAGTCGCCTGACCTGCCTGTGGCCTTAACTAATTAGAAATTCTGGTACCCCGTGGCGAGAGAATAAAGTTGCCTTTGCTCCTCTAACTTTGGTGGTCTTGTCCTCAATATTTGTGCGACTCCCAGAACCAACACAGCCAGTGCTTTTAATCGCTGAGCCATCTCTCCAGCCCCATTAAATAAACAATTTTAAATCAAATAAATAAAAATACCTTCTTTGTTCTGGACTTAAACAAACTGAAGCCTCAGAAGTGGGTCCCTGCTGTTCGCGGTGCTCCACTTGAGTAGCTAGTGGGTCCTTTCTGGTGGAGCTCACTGATCATGCTGTCCCACCAAGGTCCTGCACTATCTACACTGTAGTCTTGTTGATTCTAGACTCCCAGTGATCTCCTCCATCAGCCTCTACTGCTGGCTTTTGGAAATCAAGTTTTATTGGAGCAGAGCCAGTCTCATTTATTTACATATTGTCTGTGGCTGTTTCACAGAACTAAGCAGTCACCATGGAGACTTACAGCCCTCAAAACCTAAAATAAAGCCTAAATATCCTTGATAGAAAAGATTTCTCGGGCTGAGAGATGACTCAGAGGTTAAGAGCACTGGCTGCTCTTCCAGAGGTCCTGAGTTCAATTCCCAGCAACCACATGGTAGCTCACAGCCATCTATAATGAGATCTTCTGTTATGCAGGTACAGATACTGGCAGAACACTGTGTATATAATAAATAAATAAATCTTAAATAGAAAGAAAAATACTTGTCACTACCTGTCTTCACTGGTTCCTTAAAAGGACTTTGAGATCTTAGCTCACTGTTTGACATACAATAGGCACTCAGTGAACCTTCATTCAATTATAGGGAAAGACACAGGTATGTAGGTTCAAGAATAAGAGAAAAGGGAGCTAGAGAGATGGCTCAGTTGGTAACGTTAAGTGCAAGGAGCCAAGTTGGGATCCCCAGCTCTGACTCAGAAGGCTGGGCATGGACACAAGGGCCTGTACTCGGAGTGCCAAGCCAGGGGCTCCCTGAAGCCCCTTGATCAGTTGGCCTCACTAAATCAATGAACTCCAGGTCTAGTGAGAAAATGTTTCAAAAATTAAAAGTAGAGCAAGAAACATACCCAATATCTGTTTTCCACATGCGTGTTCTCTCTCTCTCTCTCTCTCTCTCTCTCTCACACACACACACACACACATCACACACATCACACACCATATTAACAAGTACATACACCACACACATACATGAAGAATCAAATAGGGGGAGGAAGAGGAGAAGGAAGCTGTAAAAAATGGGTGTGTCTAAGGACCAGTGAGATGTCTCAGTCTTCAACATCCAACCATAGGAAGGACAGACTCCTGTGAGTTGTCCTCTGACCTCCATGAGTGCTATGGCACACACACACACACACACACACACATAATGTAACAAAAATTTTAAAAACATAAAGCCATACTTGTATGACTGTTAATGTAGTTAATTTTCTAGAACCACCAAAATAAAATAAAAACCCTAAAGAAAGATGAAAACAAGGAAGAAGAGGGAACTCGATGTGTGTAAAGGTTATTTTCAGAGAAATAACCTTGTGTAGTGGCATTTCAGTTGTATGATAAATAAAGCTTGCCTGGGGATCAGGAGAGTAAAACAGCCCCATTGGTCAGCCTTACAGCCATGCAGTGGTGACACGCGCCTTTAATCCCAGTAGCCACACTAGTTGCTGTAGAAACCAGGTGATGCATGCCTTTAATCCCAGTGGTGCATGCATTTAATCCCAAAACTAGAGAGGATTATAAAATGGGAGGAAAGAGCTCTCAGACACAGTCTTATTCTGAGATTCGTGGAGGCAGGATCGCCATTTTGTACTGAGGTGGAGGTAATAGCCAGTGGTTAGCTGCTTTGCTTTTAGGGTCTTCAGACTGAACCCCAATTTCTCTCTCTGAGTTTTTATTAAGTATGTTTTCAGTCATGCGTGTTTCAAAATAATGAACACAAAGATTTGTTTTCCTTCTACATTGGGTCCACCTTGGTCCTGAGTGTGTGTGTGCATCTGTGTGTCTGTATGTGTGTGTCTGTGTGTATCATGGCCTGTATATGAAGGTCAGAGGACAACCTGTGGGACTCCGTTCTCTTTTTACTCTGTGGTCTCAGGGATTGAACTCAGGATATCAGACTTGCTGGCAAGTGCCTTTACCCACTGTGTTGTCTCACCAGCCCTTTGATTTTCTTCTTCCTCTTCTTCTTTTACCTGCATGTATGTGTGTGCAGCACGTGCATGCCTGTGGAAGTCAGAAGAGGGTGTCCAATAACCCAGTACTAGAGTTAGGATGTGGGTTCTGGTAACTGAATCCAGGTCCTCCTCCAGAGCATCAAGTGCTCCAAACTACTGAGCTATCTCTCTAGCCCTTGACTTTTCTTTTTAATTGGAGGTTTCTTATTGGTCCTGCTTCCTTAAGAGCCCACACCAAGGGAAGAGGAAGAGAGACCTGTTGATGCCAGAAAGGGTCATTTCCACAGCACTCCATTTGCCACAGAACTAAACAGACTCACTACTGCGATTAGAAGTAGGCAGTATGGAACTAAGTAAGAACAAGTAGAGGTGTCTAACTATGATCCTCTCAAACTGGATGTCTGGCAGGGGCGGGTGGGGGTGGAGGTTTAATCTGTTTTAACCCAAGAGTCACAGGATCAAAAGTGGTTTGTGGGGCTGGAGAGATGACTCAGCAGTTAAGAGCACTGACTGCTCCCTGGCTTTAAGTCCCAGCACTAGCAGGGAGGCTCACTACAGTTCCCAGGATCTCATTTTCCCTTCCAGCCTCTAAGGGCACCATCCATGTACATGGGACACTGATACACATTCAGGTGAAATACCCATGCACATAAAATAATTAACATTTTAGAACTGCACTTTGGGAATGCTAGAACTGCCAAGACTAAAGGAAGAAGGAAGGTGGGGCAGAGGTGCTGTTGGGGCTGTCTATCAGCTCTGGATGAACTACTGCATTCCCCTGGTGGGAATCCCTCAGCACCTGCTGTCTGCCAGTAAGTGGGCAACCTGCAGCTTCTTAAGGCAGGTCTGAGGCTGCCAGATGCCCCAAGGCAAGAGCTGAGGAAGGTCACAAATGTTTACCCTCCAGCTCCAGCGGGACACCACACACACACACACACACACACACACACAGTGCTGTCACCCAGCCTCTCTGAGCTCCTCAGAGCTACTTGCTAATTCCCTCTTGATCCTGGTCAGCCTCTTCTTTACTGTCTCCTTGAAACTACAGAGACTACTTTGAAGAGGTGCACTCTCAGAGCTCAGAAAATAAGCACCGGGTTTCCCTTCTTGCCTTTTTGCACTCTTTGGTCTACTAGGGTACCACGTGGAGAACCATGTTGGAAGCGTGGCCACAATGGTGGTGTGGAGGACGTGCACTGTGTGTTCACCTCATGCCTACCAGGATCTCCTTGGCCTCCTCCAGGGTGGAGTCCTTCTTGTCCTCACTCTGGCAGAAGAGCACCACCTTCAGAGCTTCCTCATTTCCTCCTACTGGAGGAGGAACATGTTTTCAGGTCATTGAACACCTTTGTGACACCGTCAGAGACAGCTACACCCTAACCCTTGTTTCCAGAGGTGAAAGGGAGCAGCCAAGGAGAGGCTGGAAAACATCAGCGAGTGTTGCTGGGATACGACTAACAAAAATAAGAAAAAAAATAATTTTTTTAAAAAAAATATTGTCTAACATTGCCCAAGCTGCTCTCAGACTGCCAGACTCAAGTGATCCTGCTCCAGCCTCCAGCATAGCAACAGGCATGTGCCAGCTGAGAAAATAATTAATTACTATCACAATCAAGAATCCAAAACTAGCCAGCTTGATAGCACACGCCTTTAACCACAGAAAAGACATACTAAAACAAAATGAATGAACTGGAGAAGAGCTAGTCTATATGTGACAGGTAGTTCTTCTTCATTTACCAGTAGCTGATGGATTAGTTTTTAAGGCATTTTGTAAGCGATAGGAATTCTTATTTATTATTGGTGGGAACACAAAATGGTACAGGCATTTTGGGAAACAATACAATAGCTTCTTACAAAACTAAATATGCTCTTCCATAGAACCTGCCATCCTTCGACATTCCCTGGAGGAAGCTGAAAATTATGTCTCCAGGGAAACCTGCACATGAGCTAGGTATGTATCACCACATAAATGAGGCTTGCTGTGACCCCAGCACCCAGAGGCAAGGGTGGGAGGATCATGAGTTCAAGGCCAGCCTGGACTACATATTGAGGCCCTGTCTCAAAAACTAAATGGCTGTAGGTCACTATTTAAAGCTGGTTATTTAAAACTGCATGAACCTGCAAATCAGTAATCCTACAACCAGTGAGTAAATAAGCCATAGTTTCAACGTCTACACAATAAAATATCATTCAACAATGAAGGTAAATGAGCTATCAAGACACAAAAAAAAAACAGAAAAGAACATTAACTTGCTATGGTTTATGCTCATTGTTAATAAAACGCTGATTGGCTGATAGTCAGGCAAAAAGTATAGGCAGGGCAATCAAACTGAGGATATTAGAGAAAAGGAGAGTGGAGTCAGAGAAATGGCAGCCAGCCTCTAGGGGAATAAGCTATGTCAGAAGACAGGCAAAACCACAAGCAACATGGAAAAACAGTGGATAATAGAAATGGGTTCATTTAAATGTAAGAGCTAGGTAGCAATAAACCTGAGCTATCAGCTCAGCATTTACAATTAATATAAGCCTCTGTGATAATTTGGAAACAGCTCCCAGGACACAGAAAACTCCACCTATATTATATAATTGCTACTAAGTCAAAGAAGCCAGTCTGACTACATACTGTGTGGTCCAAACTATAAGACATTATATGAAAACAGTAGGAAGATTGGAGGCGCCAGGGGATCAAGGGCAGGATGGTTGAACATGCAGAGCACAGATTTTTAGGGACTATTCTGTATGATCATCCAGTGGTGAATATATACATACCATATGCATCTGCTGAAACCCATACAGTGTACTTTGATGGCTTTCTGTAGCCATGCATTCTACTTTTGTGGATTCAACAAACCTCACAGTTTACGTATCTATGGTATTTGTGTCTTTACTGGACATTTTCATTGTTCTCTAAATAATATTTTAACATGCTCTACATAGTATTTATATTCCATGGGTACTAGCAGTAAACCAGAGATGACATGAAGTATATATGTATGGGAATATGTATGTAAGTTGTATGAAAATACTACATCATTGAATATAAGGGTCTTAAGCATCCATATTCATGGACTTTGGTATCCTAGAGGAGGGGTCTGGAAACATTCCCTAGGGATACTGAGACAGTAGTCCTAAAATACAAGGGAGAAATGCCAGTGTGAGGTGCAGACTTCAGGGAAAAGTCAGGAAAGAGCATCGACTCATCAATGGTAACGTGTGTACTATGCCAGTACACGGTGCTAATAACAGAGGGAAGTGGAGGGAAGGAATTTTGGGGGTGTTGAGAGAGTGGGTGCGAATGCACATGGGACATCTCTACTTTCCATCTATTTCCGTAACCCTGAAAAGTCTTTGCTCTGTAAAGTCTATTGAGTAAATATTGTAGATAACCAAAATGGGCAGCAGTTAAGGATCATATCATTCAACTAAATTGCTGGCTATCCCAGTGCCTAGGAGGCTAAGGAAGGAGGATTTTGAGTTTGAGGAATGTCTGAGCTACATAAAACCTTGTCTCAGAAAATGAATAAACACATAAGTGGTTAATAAACCAAAAGTATCTGGTGAATATTATTAATAATGAATAACTATGAATATAAATGGCAATGAATCACTATATGTCATTTTATCTTTGAAAGGTATTTTAATTACAGTAGTGTAGCAAAGATGATCTCCAGGACTGCAAAAAGAAATAAAGCACAATGAGACCAGATTCTATATATACTAGTAGTGGAAATAAAAAAAACATACTCTTCCTGGGCTGAATGTGGTGACTCACACCTGTAAGCCCAGCACTTGGGAGGCTAAGGCAGGAGGGTTGCCATGGGCTTGTTGAGACTAACCTGAACTGCAGAAGTGAGACTGTCTTACAAAAACAAAACAAACGGAAACCACACTTGGATGGAAAGCAGTCTGCTGTGAACCTCAATGTGTTTGTTTCTTCTGGTGTGTTTGTTCTTTTCTAGAGACCTACACTAGAAGGGCTTGTATGTGTCTGTGTGTCTTTGTGTGATACTGAAAAGTTAGTACAATAGGTGTTTACATGATGTATTACATAAACTATAAGGTTATGTTTTTGAGGAAAATTTAATGAGAAAATGTCCAACTTATATTCAGAATTTTTGCATGTGTATGTGTGGTATACATGTGTATTTGCCTAGTCACATGTGTGTTAGCCCATGTGTATATGTGGTGGTCCACATGTATGTGTGCATATATGTGTGTGAAGGCCAGAGGTGAGCATCAAGTGCTTTCTTCAATCACTTTCAGTTTATAGACTGAAGCAGGATTGCTGTGGACAATGGTCTTGTATCCTGTAAAGATTTGTCACTTGTATTGTTTTAATAGAACACTGATTGGCCAGTAGCCAGGCAGGAAGTATAGGCAGGGTGACCAGAACAGGAGAATTCTGGGAAGAAAAAAGGTCAGTCTACAGTCATCACCCAGATACAGAGGAAGCAAGATGAGAATGCCTCACTGATGAAAGGTACCAAGCCACGTGGCTAACACAGACAAGAATGATGGGTTAATGTAAGAGTTAGTTAATAAGAAAGCCTGAGCTAATAGGCCAACCAGTTTATAATTAATGTAGACCTCTGTGTTTCTTTGGGACTGAATGGCTGCAGGATGGGGCAGGACAGAAACCTCTGCCAACACAGGATGTCTCACTTGACCCAAGATCTTGTTAATTCAGCCAGTTGAATCACCTGATTGCTCTAGGGATCCTTGGCACACCTCCCATTGGCTGAGATTATGAGTAAGCTGAACCTACCCAGCACTGACATAGGTTCTGGGGATCCCAACTCCAGTTCTCACCTTCTCCTCATGCTTATGTGGCAAAAACTTTACCTGCCAAATCATCTCCAAACCTTTCAATGCAGATTTTTTGTTTGGTTGGTTTTGGTGTTTTGGTTTTTTTTTTTTTTTGAGACTTTGTCTCACTATGTAGCTCTGGTTGTCTTGGAACTCACCATGTAGACCAGGTTGGCATCAAACTCACAGAAATCCGCCTGCCTCTGTCTCCCACGTGCTGGGATTAAAGGTGTGCACCACCATGCCCGATTTCAGTGTAGATTTTTAAATTGGAGATACTCTTATCAATTTTGGATATGTTCAAAATTAAAATAATTCCACTGAAGGGAGTTTATTTCAGCAAAACTTCATAGGGTGGTGGGGAAATTGTCCTGAGCTTCTACAAATTCAGTGTTATGCTGTACAGCAAAGACACTCTACTCTTCTGAAAGTCCTGATCATAAAACATAAGTCATTTCTAGTCCCCTAGGTCTCTGGGATCCAGCAGAACAGGCAACAGCAATCTCCTCTCCTAGTTTAAGCTGATAGGAAGAAAACATTTGGTCTACATGAACTAATCCTTGGATGAAGTGATTCTGCTGTATCTAAACGCACTCCTCTAGTTCTTTTTTCCCCAGACATAGTCTCTGCTCATCATCTTTCTGTGTCACTTGTCATAAAGAGGGATTCTAGAGGGCAGGACACAGGCCTGAAGCCACTATTGATGTAGGAGGGTCATCTGTCTATGTGTTACTTTCATTGGTTAATAAAGAAACTGCCTTGGCCCCTTTTG
>LOEQ01000466.1:0-14673 GCA_001685075.1 Bramus lutescens | reverse complement strand
GTGGGGAAGGGGTGGGTATAGACTGGCAAGGAGCCTGGGCCCCACAGGAAGTCAGGCCAAGCTAGCTAATAGCAGGACTTCGCTAATCATCATTTGCCCCGGGAGAGTAAAGGGAATGAATAAAGACAGGCAGGAGAACCACAGCTCCTGGGTTTTCAGTGCAGGGGATCGGAGGGTGGCATGGTCATGGGCTGGACAGTCACAAACAGTAGCATGCCAACTAGAAGACAAGGAAGAGTGACTTGTCTGGGAAGTTAGCTTTGTTTAAGGGCCCAAATGAGGATGTGCCAAGGCTTCAGGGAGGATCAACAGGTTGGGTGTGCTGATGCTCACCTTTAATCCCAGCACTTGGAAGGCAGGTGGGTCTCTGAGGGTTTGAGTAGTATGGTGTACATGAGGTCTAAGCCAGCCAGAGCTGTGGTAAGTGAAACCCTGGAGAAAGAGAGGGAGGAGGAGCAGGAGAGGACAGCCTACCTACCGTCTGAAGGTGTTTTAGCACTAGAAAAGGCGGTACGATAAATAAACCCTTCAGCAGCTTTCTGAGTTTGACTGTTTCACTCTCTAAACATATTTCAACATCTCTGCTCTTTGGCCTCACAGTATGCTTCCTTTAGCACGCCTGTTTGAAGGTTAGCTATTTTCTTCCTGGTATCTGGGAGGTCAGACAAACAGCTTCACTCTGGCTTGATGATGTGGATCATTTCTTTCTTTTTGGTCCGGTGTAGGAGGTTAGTTCAAAGCAAGGGCCATAGTTGTTTAATTGCCTTTCCTAGTGAGCTATCATTTATAGTTTCAGATACTTTTAATTATTACTTTCTATTTAATGTGTAGGGGTGTTCTGCATACATATATATCTGTGTGCCGTGTGCATGTCAGGTGACTGAGGAGGCCAGGAGATGGTCAGATCCCTGATAACTGGAATAATAGGTGGTTGTGTCCTACTGGGAACTGAACCTAGGTGGTCTAGAAAGGAAGCCAATGCTCTTAACCACTGAGTAATCTCTCCAGCTTCAAATTTTAAACAATAGTTTCAATTTTAAAATTTTATTTTTATTTTATGCACATTGGTGTTTTGCCATAAGTGTTGGGTCCCCTGGAACTAGAATTACAGATGATTATGAACTGCCATGTGGGTGCTGGGATTTGAACCTGGGTCCTCTGGAAGAACAACCAGTGCTCTTAACCACTAAACCATCTCTCCAGGCCCCAATAGTTTCAAATTTTAAACAATACTCCCCATATTTCTATTTTGCCCAGTTAATAAGTCTTAACGGTCAATTAAGAATTCTTTCATTTCTTTATGTACTTTCTCATGACATCATAAAAATGAATTAATTATATTCATTTGAATACTGTTTTTATACTAGCAGCAGATTATTAGCAAAACTAGACAGAAACTGCCTGGTCCCCACAATCGTTCACTGACCACCCAGCCTCCTCCACCATCAGCATTCTGTGCATGTGTTATAACCCATGGACCAGGGCACTGACAGCCAGAGTTTATGGCTTATATTAACAGCTCACTCTCTTTCCTGGAACTTACCATGTAGACCAGGCTGACTTCAAAATCACCTCTGCCTCTCAACTACTGAGATTAAAGGCATGTGCCACCACATCCAGGGGACTTGCTCACACTGAACAAGTCATGGATTTTAACAAATGTAATGTCATTCAGTATGTGAGAAATACTTTTGCATTTAATCTTTCAATTAGAATATTTTGAATTCATTCACTCATTTATTAGAGGCAGGTTTTTAGTTTTGTTTTTTGTTTGTTTGTTTGTTTTTTGGTTTTTCGAGACAGGATTTCTCTGTAGCTTTGGAACCTGTCCCAGAACTAGTTCTTGTAGAACAGGTTGGCCTCAAATTCACAGAGATCCTCCTGTCTCTGCCTCCCAAGTGCTGGGATTAAAGGCTTGAGCCACCACCACATGGTGTGGCTCTGTTTTAGAGTGTGTGTCTTGGATGCTCAGAGCACTGGCATGTGCAATCTCTGGCACATGCTCACAAAAACTTCAGTCCTGGAGTGAGAACAGCGTCATCTACTCCTCCTCCTTCCTTGCTAATACAGCTTGAAAATATTTTTATTTGAGATTAGTGAAATTTAAGATTTCTGGGCTGTTTTCCAGGCTTAGGTAAAATTCAACATTGTCAGCCTCGCCTTTGTTCAAAATGAATGGTATCAGCTGTCACTGCGCAACTCAGAGTCATAATGCTAAGCTGGGTGACATACAGTATAAAATGTAGTTTCCTGGTGACTCCAGCTGGTTTTGTTTCTTATAAAATCAGTGGGAGCATCTGTTAAGGGATGATGGGAAAGGTCAGTTGTGTTAGGGTTAGGCAGCTTAAAGAGAGATGCTTAAATGGTTGAGAGCTCATTAGTAGAGATTTGCCTAGTAAAGGCCCTCAGTTCAATTCCTTGTGCCAGAAAAGGGGGTGGAATTTATAAAGTACTCAGTCATCTTCAAAATGAGGTACTGTCTCACAGCTTCTGGGAGCAGGCTTTGCTCAGCACCAAGATAGATAGATAGACAGACAGACAGATAGGTAGATAGATAGATAAAAAGTTTGAAAAAAGGAGATAAAGAATGTAAAGGTTGTAATAAAATCTAAGAGGTCAATGGGCAAAAAACTTTGGGTGATGCAGTACTGTTGGGTGAGTTCCTGGAAGCGAAGTTCTAAGAGATTTCAGCAATGCCACCTACAATTGTGGAAGTGACGTCTCAGATAAGGAAGGCATGACTAGAACTCTTGGTGGCCCTCACAGTGGCAGGTCCACAGAGAAGCCAGGCCCACACAGAGGCTTTGTATTACTTATAAATACCCGGCCTTAGCTTGGCTTGTTTCTGTCTAGCTTTTCTTAAATTATCCTATCTACCTTTTGCCTCTGGGCTTTAATCTTTCTCCATTTCTGCGTACCTTTCCTTCCCTTCTGATTCCGTGTCTGGCTGTGTAGTTGGGTGGCTGGCCTCTTCTTTTCTTGCTCCTTGCTGTCTTTTGCTTCTTGAACCCTCTTTTTCTCCTTCTGTTTACTCTCTCTGCCTTCCAGCCCCGCCTATCCTTTCTCCTGCCTCACTATTGGCTGATCAACTCTTTATTAGACCATCAGGCGTTAGGACAGGCAAAGTAACAGCGTTTCACAGAGCTAAACAATTGTAACATAAAAGAAAGCAACACATCTTTGTATCATTAAACAAATGTTCCACGGGATAAACAAATGTAACCCATCTTAGGCTAATATCCTGCAACAGTGGCGGTTGAGAGCTCTTCTGACGGACTCATCCCATCCCCAGACTTTAATCTCAGTACTCTTTTTTGGATCCAGGGAAAAGGCCAACTACACGGCAACCCGGAGTTCATGGCTAATCTGAACAGTGTAAGTACTGAGCGCTCCATGACATCCTGTCAGGAAGGAGGTAGAACTGGAGGCATTATTTTGGAGGGCAATGGTTAGGAGGTAGCAAAGAACTATGGAAGTGAATTGAAAATCTGCTATGAATTGGCAGTGGATAAATGATAACGGGATTCAGCCCAGTTTATGAATAGGCGTCGCATCTGGAGATGTCTTTCCCATTCATTCGTCATTTGCAGTCAACAAAGGGGTGCTGTAGAGCTCAAATACCGCAAATAGGGCAGATCCAGACAACCCGCAATTGTGCCAGTTAGCTTTCTCTGGAATACAAAATAATTCATTTCTTAGCAGCCACTCCCTTCCCGTCAAAGAGTATCCTGGGAGACCTATTAATCTTTGGTTTAAGATGTGAACGTTTGTGTCTGATAGCCTAGTTATAAACATCAGGGCAGATTTTCAGATTTCAGCAGCATGGCACAGTCACCTACAGCCTCAACAGGCAGGCGGCAGAGGCAAGGGCCTTGTAAACTCACTGGCAAAAAAAAGGGGGGAAGTGGGAAGAGACGTGGATCGAGTAAAAAGGATCAGGGATTTAATAATCTATGTTTCCTAAACTCAAACCATATGATTCCATTAGGTTAGAAGATCTCTCTCTCTCTCTCTCTCTCTCTCTCTCTCTCTCTCTCTCTCTCATCTTTATGTGTGGACTATACACATACACCATAGTTTATGTGTGGGAGTCAGAGGGAAACCTTCCAGGGTGGTCCTTGCCTTCCATCTTGTTTAGAGAGAAGGTCTCGTGTTTGCCACTGCTATACCAGGCTAGCTGACACACAGCCTCCAGGAGTCCACCTGCTTCTGCCTCTTGTCTAGCAGTGCAGGGCTTACAGGCGCATACACCCATGTCCAGCTGGATGCGGGTCACCTCCTCACATCTACACAGCAAGCGCCTCATCCACTAACCCAGTGGTTCTCAACCTTCCTAATGCTGCGGCCCTTTAATACGGTTCCCTAGGTAACTCCAACCACAAAATTATTTTTGTTGCTACTTCACAACTATAATTTTGCTACTGTTATGAATCATAGTGTAAATATTTTTGAAGAGAGAGATTTGGCAAAGGGGTTGAGACCCATATGCTGAGAACCACTGTGACTGAGCCATCTTCTTGCCCAGGAAAGAGTTCCTATTGGCTGAAAGACTAAGCACTGTTCTGTGAATCATTTTATTTAGAAGTCTAGGTTATCTTTGTTAATTTTTCTGTAAATCTGCATTCACCAAATTGAATTTGGGTTTGATTTGTTTTGTTGATGTTGTTTTTCTAAGATGAGTAGCCCTGCTTGTTCTGGAACTCACTCTGTAGACCAGGCTGGCCTCTGCCTACCTAGTGTTGGAATGAAAGGCAGGTGCCACCACCACCCGACTTATTTTTGATTTTTATATTTTTGGTTGCGAGCCTAGCCTTTAACGGCTGAGCCATCTCTCCAGCCCTATTTTTGTTCTATTTTGCTCCTGGTTATCCTGGAGCTCACTATTTAGTCCAGGCTGGCCTTGAACTCACAGAGATCCATCTACACTGCCTCCTGAGTGGTGGGATTTCTGAATAGAATTTTTATTGTCCTCAAACTCACAGCAATCCTTCTGTCTCAGTATGCAGCGTGGGGGCCAGGATTGCAAGCCTGGCGGCCTCCCGGCCGGGCTTAGACAACACATGTTTGTAGCAGATGCTTCCAGTCTGAAAAGAGAGAAAAACCAGTCTGTTGGCCGGGAGGTGGTGGCACACACCTTTAATCCCAGCACTCGAGAGTCAGAGGCAAGTAGATCTCCTTGAGTTCAAGACCAGCCTGGTCTACAAGCACTAGTTCCAGGACAGGCTCTAAAAAGCTACAGAGAAACCCTGTCTCGAAAAAAAAAAAAAAAAGTCTGTTAGGTCCAAGATTAAGCAGTTCCTGCCAGACAAAGACACCTCCTTCTGTCCAGGCTTACTCTCATGTATTTGTCCTCATAGCTGCAGTAATAAACATTTATACCATGTTAGGTTTAATTTTTTTTTCAGCTTGTTTTGCAGCAAGTTCCCATAGAAAACATGGGAATCAGCTTCCTACTCATACCTACGTCACATCCTGGACCTTGTAGACATAGCCCTTCTTCCTCTGAGGATAGACTTTTATTTAGAAGTTTAATTTTGGGTTAGCATAGAAAGACACAGGCTCCATTGTTGCTTTCATACATAGGTCATTTTATTAGTACTTTGTTTATATTTGTCCTATGCCCCATGCCACATACCTAAGAGTGGGCTTTTAAAAGTCAACCAAAAGCATGGAGGCTCCACCAAGAGCTAGACTTCATCTGTAGTACGTTGAGATTTGTATAATGTTCTTTCTTCTGTGTGTGTGTGGGGGGGTTATTTTTTATTTGAGGTAGGGTCTTTTTATGTAGTCCTGACTATCCTGGAGCTCGTTCTATAGACCAGACTGGCCTCGAACTCACAGACATCCTCCTGCCTCTGCTACCTGAGTATTGGGATTAAAGGAACACACCACCATGCCTGACCTAGTTCTGTCTTCTTAAGGTTCCCAAAATATCGTAAAGATCTTCTGCATGCCAGAATGTGACCTTCCTTTCTCATCTTTGAGGCTGGGGCCTCTGGAAGCCAGTATCCCATCGTGCCTTTCCTTTGAGAGATTAAAGAAATGTCTGTTTAGCCCTGACAGAGTAGGGACCAACAGACAAAGAAAGGATTCTAGTTAAGTCTAGTTTGGTGAACCACGGAGTTTCTTGGGGTTACCTACAGGAGCATGGGTGACTCAGAAGCAGCTGCACCACCAAAAAGTTCCACCCCCAGTCCATTGTTCACCTCCTACGCCAAACTCAAGACAGGTGTGATGGTCTGAATGCAAAGGCTCGGGTATCTGAAGCCTTGGTTCCCAGTCAGTGATGTTTGGGGAGGTGGCACAGCCTTCCTCGAGGAGGTACATCGCTGGGTGCAGTTTGAGAATTCATCACCTAATGTCATTTCCAGTTTGCACAATCTGCTTCATGTTTGGGCTTGAGATCTGATCGTTCAGCTTCCTGAGCTGGCTGCCTGCTACCATGTCTTCTTGAACCATAATAAACTCATAATATGCCAAAATTAACTCTTTCTCTTTTAGGCTGCCTTAACCTTGGTTTTTATCACAGCAACAAAAAGCAAAAAATAAAAAAAATAAAAAAAGCCAGGCAGTGGTGGCGCACACCTTTCATCCCAGCACTCGGGAGGCAGAGGCAGGTGGATCTCTGTTAATGGGAAACCAGCCTGATCTACAAGAGCTAGTTCTGGGACAGGCTCCAAAGCTACAGGGAAACACTGTTTCGAAGAAAAAAAAAAAGAAACGATACAGGGGCCTCCTCATAGAAGCTTTGTGAGCCAGACCACTCTCTCCAGGAAGGGAATGTTAGTAGGCTCAGCTTCTCAAAGGTAATAGTCGCCTGTTGGTGGTCATAATTGCTGTGATTCAAGATGCCCATAGTCTGGAAACTGGTGTGCAATAGCCAGGTACTGAACAGATAACCAATGCAGCTTTGCTGGTGTTAGCTGCGTAAGATTTACTGCAGCTCCTAAACGTGCTAGGTTGTCTTTATCTCGGATGTTACAACTTTTTCTCAAAGATGACAAATTTGTTTGTTTTTGCTTTTCGCTTTTTGAGACAAAGTCTTTTTTTTTTCCTGAGTCCCCCCCACCCCTCAAGACAGAGTTTCTCTGTAAATGGCCCTGGCTATTCCTGAAACTCACTTTTAGACCAGGCTGACCTTGAACTCACAGAGAAACACCTGCCTCTGTCTCTCAAGTGCTGGGATTAAAGGCATGCACCACCACTGCCCAGACAAGGTTTTATTATATATCCATGGCTGGCCTAATACTATGTTGCCCAGGCTATCCTCAAACTTGCGTCAATCTTCCTTCCTGGACCTCCCCAGTGTTGGGATTATCGGCATGTGCTACCATGCCCAGTATTCAACTATTGATTTTTAAAATGTCTTTAAGTTTTCTGTTCAACTTTTGAAGACTCAAATATGAAGCAAAGACTTAAGAAAAATAAAACATTCAAGTGAAGACCCAGTGCCTTCAAGAAGTTGAGAGCTGTAGTTGCTGTCACTGGTGACCTTGATCTGGTACTGAGAGTTAAAAATAAAATAAAATAAAACTTCCATAGCCACAAAGATAGGCCTGTATGAAACTAAACAATTTAACCTCAAACCAGTGAGAAGCAAGATGATAAAATCATGAAATCATGCAACTTTCCCAGAGTCCAAACAGAAAACAAGAAAATTCCCTAGCATTATGCCAGAAAAAAAAGATTCAAAATATTTTGCTTTCCATTTTCCTTTCTTAATTTTATTGTTATTTGTTTTCAGGCAGGCTTTGGCTATGTAGCTCTGGCTGACCTGGTACCACTTAATCCAGGCTTTCTCAAATTCAAAGCAATCCTCCTGCCTCAGCTTGCCAAATCGACCTCTCCTTGTTATTTTTAAGTGTCTTTTGTGTGTTGTGTGTGTGTGGTGGGGGTAATGATATTGGAGCCAAACACAGGGCTTGGGGCGTGCTAGCAGAGTGTTCTACTACTGTGCTACATCTCCAGTCAATACGGTTGTTTGTTTGTTTGCTTGTTTTTGAGACAGGGTCTCACTATATAGTGCTGGCTGTCCTAGAAGTTGCTACACAGCCAGGCTGGCCTCAAACGCTCAGCGATCCACCTGCCTCTCCTACCAAGTGCTGAAATTAAAGGCATGCCTTATCATGCCTGGCTAATAAATATTTTTAAATTAATACTTCCCCAAAAGAATGTTATATTTGTTCAAGATGTTTTCCTACAACCTTGGTGCTCAAAAAAAAAATTGGAAAAAAATTGCCTGTTACCTTATATGTGTTTGTTTCTCAACATCAGACAAGAGATGTCTAATACTCAGAGGTGAAAGAAAGTTTCAAAAGCTATGCTGTACATGGAGACTACTTGTTCATTTCCCTGCCACCCAGACTCGAATAATCACACAGAAACCATATCAATTACAACACTGTTTGGCCAATAGCTTAGGCGTATTCCTGGCTAGTTCTTACATCTTATATTAACCCACTTCTATTAATCTGTGTATCACGACGAGGCTATGGCCTACCAGTAAGGTTCTGGTGCCTTCAGCAGCTTTTTCCTTCAGTAGCTACACAGTCTCTCCTTGACTCCACCTACTTTCTCTCTATCTCTTCTAACTTGGCTATATTTGGCCCTGCTATAGGCCAAAGCAGCTTCTTTATTAACCAATAGTAATAAAATATATTCACAGTGTACAGAGGGGAATCCCACATCACTATCTCAAGATAGCAATGAAGCTCAATGGTAGGGTGACTGCCTAGCATGTGTAAGGCAATTGTTCTTGGAATCAGAAAAAAAAAAACGGTTCTTTATGGAAAGAGCACTTGAGCTAGGAAGATTGTTCAAGACCAGTCTAGGCAACTTGACAAGCTCTTGTCTGGTAGGTGGGGGATGCCAGGTGTCACGTGGGGCATGTTAAGGCAGGAGGGTCTAAAGCTCAAGGCCAGCAGGGCTGGGCAGCAAGACTTTGTGACACAGTAGGGCATCTGGTTGTAGCAGTGCTGGGGTTACAGCTGTGTGCCACCACATCCAGCATTGTTCTGTGGTCCTAGGGACGGAACTGCCTGGGACGTAAAAGAGCTGGGACAGCTGAGAATGTGGTGTTTGGTCTCCAACCCACCTGCCTTCTAAATCCCTATCCCACTGGAGGCTGAGGCCAGAGGGCTGTTGTGAGTCTGAAAACTGTCTGGGTTATACACTGAGTACTGGACAGTCAAAGCTTCACAGTCAGGCTCTCTCTGAAAAACAAACAAACAAACAAACAAAAAAACCCAAAAAGTTAAAAGTTTAAAAAACTTTTTTTAAAAACAGCACTCAGGAGGCAGAGACAGGAGGATCTCTGAATTCAAGGCCAGCCTGGTCTATAGAACAAATTCCAGGACAGTATCCAAAGCTACAGAAAAACTCTGTCTCAACAAACAAACAAACAAACAAACAAACAAACAAAAAAGTTAAAAACTAGGGGCTGGGGATGTGGTTTAGGTGATAAAGGCCTTACCTAGTAGGTATGAGTTCCTGAACTCAGGCATGGTGGTGAATTCCTGTCATCCCAGCACTTGAGAGATGGAAATATGAGGATTAGAAGTTCAAAGTCATCCTGGATTACATCTCAAATTCAAGGCCAGCCTGAGCTACATGAGACCCTTGCCCCCACCCATATCTGAGGTCAGCCACTTGAAAGTTTTGTGGAATTCTCACCTACAGAGCAGGAGTGAAAATGTGGCTACTCTAATGTCTTGGCAAAAAAATTGGCACTATTTTGCATGAATCATCTAGACGGTGTCTAATTCTGAGTGGGCCAAAGATATGCCATGTGCTATTTCTTGTTATTGTTAATTACTTCACCGTATAAAAGGAAGCTGGAAGAAAGAGTCAGGATAATGTTTGGAAAGCTTTCATGAAGAAGAGGAAGTAGACAGCTATAAACGTGTCCAAAACCTCAAAGCAAACGGCTGGCGTTCAGGACATGCTAACCCCAAACATGGCACCATGGCGTCAGAACAGCAGAAGAAGACGGCGTCTCATTGCCTGTATCCTGTGAAGCAGGTCATAAAACCTTCATTCCTAGGGTGTCCTCCTCATCCTGGCAGGAAAGGAACATGTTTATCCTCAAAGACACAGAGACGCCCAGAAGAATCTGAACAAACAGGCTTGCTGAGTTCACCCTCATTTACTAGCATGAGCTCACACTCTTTGTTCAAGCTCATCCCTGCGCTCCCCACCGCTTCTCATCAAACGCAGGCTGACACAGCTTTCTCCTCCTTTTGTTCTTCATGTCTGAAGGCATCCATATCACATAAAATTGGTAGTAACAAATTTGCATGTTTCTCTTTTATTAATCTTTTATTATATGTTCCCTAACCACAGGCTTTCTTACCATGAGTAAAGGAAAATGCAGTTTTTCCTCCTTTGCTGAAGCAATGGGAAGACATTGTAAAATGCATCCCTGGCTGTAGGCAAGGGGGTTTTAGAATGAGCACTTTGGCAATAAGAGTTTGAAAAGATGCCCAGAGAGCTCCTTTATCATGGGCCTCCTTTAAATGACTAGAAAGCTGTTTGGTAAGAAGGTTGTGAGTCAGAATCTTGTGACGGTAGAAGATCCTTTTCAAACCCGAGGTTTTTTAGTCTAGATTCACGGAGGTACCTCCTCTCCACATACACCACACTTAAGGAACTCAAGGACTGATAAAAATGAACGGATTGCTGAGTCAACTCCACCATTCATGTCTAGAAACGATCCGTTCCTTTCTTATCTACCTTAGTTAGGCCTGTATTCTCAAGGGGCTGCTCATTACAGATGTCCACTTCCAATTCCCAGGCTTCTCCATCATTGCCTACAACACCTCCTCCAAACCTAGCTACCTATTCATGAATATAGGGGGGACTTCTCCTTTATTTTAGCTTTTTGCTATTGTTTCTTGAGACAGGGTTTTGTTTGTAGCCCAGGCTTGCCTTGGCCTGATGATTCAACTGCCTCAGCATCCTGAGCGCTAGGGTTATAGACGTGTGCCACCATGCCCAACAAATACAGCATTGGCTCACCCACTTCCTCCACTACCTTTTAATTAAAATCACCAAGCTAATGAAGTCACATGTTGGACTAGGACAAAATACTAACACTCAGTAGAGAAATAGGAATGGATATGATTGTGATGTGTGTGATCATAAATATCTAAAACAAGCTTGGTAGAGTAGGTCTGTAATTCCATCTACTTAGGAGGCTGAGGCAGAAGGATCAAAAGTTCAAAGCCACACTGCAAAACTCAGCATGCCCTTTTAAAAAATACGAACTAAGAAGAGCTGGGGCTATAGTTTAGTTGATAGAGTGTTTGCCTAGCATTCATGAAGCCCTGGGTTTGCTCCTTGGTACTGCATAAACAAACCAAGTGCAGGAGCACATCCCTGCAACTGGGAGGAAAAGGTAAAAGGATGAGAAACCCAAGGTCATCCTCAGTTACGTCAAGTTGGAGGTCAACTCTGGCTACATAAAATGTGAAGGGGTGAAGGTTAAGGATGGAGCTTAATAGTGATGCACTCACCCAGTATGAGACCTTAGGTGCAATTCCCATTACCTAATGGGGGGAAAAAAGAAGAACTGGACATGTTCCCTTGTTAGTTGTCAACCTGACATAGCCCAGAGTTATGTGAGGGAGTCCCAACTGGGATATTACGTCAATCAGACTGCCCTGCAGACAAGTCTGTAGGGACATTTTCTTGATTGCTATTGGTGATACTTCCTTAGGTTGGGGGTTGGTGCTGAGCTGTGTAAGAAAGCTGGCTAAAAAGAAATTAGAGAGTAACCCTGTTAACAGCGTCCCTCCATGTTTCTGTTCAAGCTCCTGCCTTGTGTTCCTATAGTGATTTCCCTCAACAATACACTGTAATCTATAAGATGAAATAAACTCTTCCCTCTCTGAATTGTTTTTAGTCATGGCTTATCACAGCAACAGGAAATCAACCCCCAAAGACATTGGTACCAGGAGTGGGGTGTTTATTGCTGCAACAGAAAGCAAGCTAGGACAAACACGCAAAGAAGCCTCATCCAGTTCTATGTCATTATTTAGTAGGCTTTATCTCCCTGAGCTCAAAGTTATGCATTCATTTATTTGTGCTCCAGGGATCACATCCAGGCTTTTTCTCAGTCTAGGTCAGTGTTTTTTAACCTTCCTAATGTTGTGAGACTTTAATATAGTTCCTCGTGTTGTAGTGACCCTCACCCATAAAATTATCTTGTTTCTACTTCAAATCTGTAATTTTGCTACTGTTATGAGCTGTAATGTAAGTATCTGATATGCAGAATATCTGATACCCGAACCCTAGAGGGATCATGACCTATAGATTGAGAGCCCTTGCTCTAGTTGTTTGGTAAGAAGATAGATTTTTGCACAGGCAAGATGGCTTAGTAGGTAAAACCCTTGCCTCTCAGGCTTGGTGACCCAAGTCCAGTGCCCGGAATCCAAATAAAAGTGAAAGGAGAGAACCGGCTCCACAGAGCAGTCCTCTGCCCTCCAACTTGTACCATGGCACACGTGCCTACCCTCTCCCATCCTCCAAAGCCCCGCAATTACAGTGAATATTGAGAGACGGAGAGAGAGGGAGAGAACATTGATGGATTCCTGGCTCTTCCTCCGAAGATGGTTTTCATTTCGATGTGACCTGGGAAGCACATACCCCGCAGGTCCTCCAGAGACCTCCGACACACATGGCCATCTGTAGAAAGTTTCTACTGCTGCATGACAAATTACCCGAACTCAGACTCTTCAAAGAACACACATTTATTAGCTTTCATAGTGCCTGGGGCTCAAGAATTTTGGAGCAGCTTGATCGTATGGTTCTGCCTCAGGGTTTCTCATAAGGTTCTGGTTAAACTGTCTCGGAGGATCTATCTTCCAAGTTCATCTTCACGCCTGCTGCTCAGAGGCTGCAGTCTGTACCATGTGGGCCTCTACATAGGGCAACTCATAACACGACACCATACTTCTTCCAGGTAAGTGAACGTGGTGGGAGGAGATGACAGAGATAGAGCACAGGCAGGGATGGGCGATGAGAGAGGGAGGACTCAACAGCCAAGCCTCAGTCTTAAACAACCTATGTCGGAAGGGACATACTATTACCTGGGAGAGGGCATGGTCTATTAGTCGCAGAGACCACACAGAGAGTGTAGCAAGAGAGATGGCAATATTGAATAAAGGGGACTCCAGGGGCCACCTTGGAGGCTGGCCACCACATCACATTTTGAGAAAAACCCTCTCCCACAAAATAAGATTACCACCAGCTCGCTCTAAGAGCTATTTACTCCTGCAAGAGACAGTGGATAGGAGCAGATGACCTAGTAAGGGTCCTGAGGTGGGGAGCAGGGAGCTCAGAAAGAATTGCTAGGCCAGTGAGGTGGCTCAGTGGGTAAAGACACTTGCTGTCACCCCAGATGACTTGAGTTCAATCCCCTGATACCTAACTGGTAAACAAGAGATGTGACTCCTGCGAAGTGTCCTCTGCCCTCCACGCATGTCCCATGGTATGCTAGGATAGGGCGAGGCATGTGTGCACACACAATAAATGAAAATTTAATTGAAGTGGCTGGAGGGATGGCTTGCTGCTTACTGCTCTTAGAGAAGATTCAGGTTCAGTTCCCAGTATCCATATCAGGAGGCCCACAAACTGCCTGTACCTCCAGTTCCAGGGTATCTGAAGCCTTCTTTGGGCCTCCACAGTTACCTGCATATGTGCATACATGTAGTGTACATACATACATACACTCAGATACCTGCACTCCACTGTCGGGAGCCACCTTTTTGGGGTGACTTCTGTGTGATCCTAGACGCAGCAGATTCGTACCTTCCAGGGTAGGAGTGTGAGGATTAGAAAACGTTAAGTAGGAGCAACAGAGATAAGAAAGAAACACAGAGACACAGGCTAGTAATGAGAGGATAACTCAGAGAATATTGAATTCACTCGAGTTTATTTTCCATACACTTTTATACCCCAGTACCAAAGGGGGGAAGAAAGCAAAGGACCGTTTTAATATGATACAAAGGACAACAAGAACAGTTGCTTGCCCCAGTACTTGAGACATGGAGCAACTATATCCTGAGTTAAGAATTCTGATGTTTAGCTGGGCAGTGGTGGCACATGCCTTTAATCCCAGCACTCGGAACGCAGAGGCCGGCAGATCTCTTTGAGTTTGAAGTCAGCCTGGTCTACAGGAGCTAGTTCCAGGAAAGAACCCAAAGCTACAGAGAAACCCTGTCTCGAAAAAACAAAAACAAACAAACAAAAAAGCTAGTTTCAGGGCAGCCAGGGCTATTACACAGAGAAACCTTGTCTCAAAAAACCAGTAAGAAGAGAAAAAAGCTGTTGTTTAGCTAGTGATACCTTAGACCAGGTATTCTGAAGACAGGCTCTCCCTAGGTCAAATCTATTTCAAAAGAAGGAGCAGAAGTGTGCTTGAATTCTCTGACCTTGGGTCAGGGTGGAGAGGATCTATGTCTTGGGCTGTCTTAAAGTCCAAAACACCAAGTAACCACACCCTAGGTCAGGGGGTGTAGCCATACTTGTTAACAACTTTGAGTTGTTGAGTGAGCAAAATAAACTCAAACTCTCTGACTTTCAGACAAAGTAGAATAGGCTCACATTTTTGGGCTCCATACTACACACACACACACAGAGAGAGAGAGAGAGAGAGAGAGAGAGAGAGAGAGA
>LOEQ01000465.1:677239-711078 GCA_001685075.1 Bramus lutescens | reverse complement strand
CAGAGTCAAAAGAGTCACACAAAGCCGCCCACCATGAATCCCATCATTCTGGCCTGCCCAGCTGGGTCCCTCGCACCCCACCCCCAGCTCCACTCACAATCTGAGTGCTATAAAATTCGTTCCAGGACAAGCTCTAATTTCTCCTCACTTTAGACTTTGCAACACTACAAGTGTTTTCATTTCCTTTTTACTAAAAATCCTATGTGTTTTCATGTCTTTATGTGCTGGGCATGTGGAGGTCAGAGGAAGCCTTGGGTCAGTCCTCGCCTGCTGCACTGTGTGGAACAGGGTCTGCCACTCTGGGCTAGCTGGGCTGTAAAGGGGATTCTCCTGGTCCTGCCTCCCAGATCTCAGTTAGGAGCATTAGAATTTTTGTTTTGTTTGTTGTATTTTACGACAGGGTTTCTCTGTAGCTTTGGAGCCTCTCCTGGAACTCGCTCTTGTAGACCAGGCTGGCCTCAAACTCACAGAGATCTGCCTGCCTCTGCCTCCTGGGATTAGGATTGTAGATAATCTACCACCCCTGGTTGCTTCTTGGGTTGTGGGGATCTGAACTTATGTCCTCACACTTGCAGGCCAAGTGCTTTACCCACTAAGCCATCCCCCGGCCTTCTTCTTCCTTGTTTTTAACAAAGACTTTTCTGACTGCTTTAAGATCCTAAACTGACAGTTTAGTCTGACACCTTCAAGGAGAAGAGTGATTGGTCAATTTGCAAGACTAGAGTAGATACCTGCTGGAAGCTCAGCCACTGAGCAAGTCTCTAATTGCTTCTTAGGGCACAGAGGCCCTGGAGCCCCATGCAAGGCTCTGACACCTGTCACCATTCCTGAGTGGACTCAGGGGAGGCACTCTATGCAGGAAAGGCATTGGAGTCCCCGTTAATCCCTTGCCTGAGGGCTTGTGCCTACTGTCCTGTTCATTATGTTTCTGCTTTTTCACCTGTGCTGCAGACTAGGCAGGTGGCAATTGTCACACGGAATTGGAAAAACAGACAAATGTATGTAATCACCATTCTTTAACAATCCATAGGATAAAAAGAATGTGCTGGCAACTCTGTCCTGAGCAGACATAGATGTGCACACAGACACGTATGAGCTTGATGGCATCAATTTTTTTTCCTTTCTGGAATTTGTTTCTTTATTAAATTGTTTTCTAAAAAATATCCTTTGCTAGAACGTTCTGTCTAGAAGCTTCCAAAAGAAAACACTTGAGCTCGTATAAGGTAAGAGAAACTGCATTAAAAGCAGCACCTTTGAAGGCAGAAGTAATGGAATTTTGAATTGTTGCACGCTCTTGGAGGCTCATTTGAAGTGAGTGACTTTGCCAGGCTGAACTTGCATTTCCATCCCATATTTTCAACCTTTGGGAAATGGCTCAGAAAGTGCCACTGAGACTAAGACGGTTGTAAGGGCAGAATAATTAAAATAGACAGCGTGCCCAACCAAGATGCTGGCTGGTAGTTGATGTCTAAGAACAGCCATGAACCTTCTTTAGCTTTTCTAACGGCACGCGGTGCCTTCAGTATGTGGTCTAAATGACATCACCAGCCCCCTGAAAGGCTGACACTGGTTATCCACACCACAAGGAAGCCATACAAGGCTCCCCCTGAGGACCCCAGCTGGTAGAAGCAGAGGCAGGACTTGGATCCAGCTTCTGCTCTGCCCTCTGGGTGCTGGACGGAAGCTACAAGCAAGTCCCCCTAGTCATGTTTGCTCAGCTTGTAGAATTTTGGAAAATTTCTAGCTAGTGCTCATCATTCCAAAATTAGGAGAGATTTCACAAGGCTGGACTTTTGGTTTCCGTTGTCTGGGCATCATGGTCATGATAGGCTGCAACTCTCTATGGCTGGCACCTTTGGACAGACTGGAGTTTGACATGGTCCCCATCAATCCTCGTATTCATATGTTCACGTCTCTGTGGGAACCAGACACATAGGAGGTTGAGCTGTCTCCCGCTGCCTTTCCAACGCATCTCCCTCACTGAGTTTGTGTTTGTGAGCAGTGGCCCTGATATCCGGATGTGGTCCCTTGTTTACTCCAGTATCTGTAGAAGTCTAGGTATTTCTGCTTGCTGCGGCTCTCAGTGCGTTGATGACAGGCCAGTGTTGTGGGATTCCTCCAAGCCTCTGATATTTCCCCTATTCTGGGAACCCTGGAAAGCCCCAGAAACATCCCTGAATCCGAGACTGTATCCCCAGTTAGGCTTGCTTTATTTCATACTACGCTCTGATGACTGTCTTGGCCCTGCCTTCCCATAGCTCTGCCTTCAAGGATTATTGCAGCCAGCTCCCATCTTATCCCTCTACTGTGTCCACCAACTGTGCAACACTTTTCCCACAACAACAGGAAGTCATCTCTACTAAATCTTTCTCCATGGTCAAGGGTAGCTTCTGGTGAGAGACCTATGAAATTACACGGGACCCCTGCTTGGAAGAGTCCTTCACTTGGCTCAGTGCTCCGCCATTGTATCTTAAAATCTCTAATGATTTTTGAAGCAAGAACCTATGCTTTTGTTGTTGTTGTTTAGTGGGGGCAGGAAGTGTGTAATGGTCTCACTCATGTTCTAATTTAAGAAGTTTTACTAGCTCCTAACCTCAGCTGGGTTTTGTCTATTTGCTATAGTGGGCTTCTCTGAAGTCTCAGGTCTAGGCTATCCATGCTGGGGAAAATGCATTCATGACAAAGCAGAGCCCACGAACACATGCACAGTGGGGCTGACCACACCTGTCATCCCTGTTCTTGTCTTTGGTTCTTCACAGCGTGTCTCCAGCGGCTGGGCATAGTTACTTCCCCTTTGACTGTTACCCAACCCTGCCCACTCTTCCAGGCTAGTTCAAGTCCAGCTAAAAGTACTTCATTCTTACACCAAGTATCTATGGTTTAGTCTGTGCCGGGTATAGAACCAGCGTAGAAACAACACTGTAGGAGTGCACATGCCCCGCCTTCATGACACCCACTGAAGTTCATAGTGCAAACATGAGGAGCTTTAAGACAATATGAGATAGGTTTCATAGAATTAACCAAAGTATTAATGGTAACAAATTGCCACAAGCTTGGCGACAGACAATAGCAGAAATTTATCCTCTAGCGATAAAACATAATGCTACAAGGACCACACTCCTGGCTTTTGGCGGGGAGCCCTTGCTTGCTCTTCCAACTTCTGGTGCTCATGGTATTTCTGTTGTCTTCACCATTATTTCTCTTGTGGTTCTTTTCCCTTTATCTGACTCTCTCCTGTATATGTTTCACAAGACACTGTATCTAGGGACCACTTGTACAACTCAAGATGCTCTGTCTTCA
The DNA here is from genome assembly GCA_001685075.1 of Bramus lutescens. NCBI lineage: Eukaryota > Metazoa > Chordata > Mammalia > Rodentia > Cricetidae > Bramus > Bramus lutescens. The sequence goes on along the minus strand of LOEQ01000465.1, from coordinate 707,778 downwards.
TGTATGTACTTAACTTCACCTGTGCAGACAGTTCTGAACTAAGGTGACTTTCACGAACTTCAGGAATTAGACTGGGGATGTGTCTTTTGTAGGAACTGCTGCTTCACTCCCTGAGAGAGCCACTGACAGCAGGGACAATGATGCCTACACTGAGGGGTTGGGGGACGTCATCTTAGAGAAGACAGAGGGAATAGAATCGCCTCTGAAAATAGTGTATATAAAGATTCCAGTACAGCCTTCAGGGTGTGGATTCCCACAACTCACAGAGGCGTATTGCACCTGGAGAAGTGTAAGGATGAGAGAAATGGCTAGGAAAGCCTTGAAACCAGTATCTTGGACCAGCGCGATGGGGAAATACTAAGTGGTGCTAAGAACTGGAAGAGCCCCATCAAACTCCGGAAGAGTGTCTGGTTGGAGTGCCAGAAACAGGGAGGGTGAACCATGAGTGGGCCCGAAAAGACTGGCTGGGGGAGCGGTTACATCATGGCTGTGCATTAGAAATTAAGACAGAGTAGAAGGCTGTCAGGAGGCAAGCGGAAGAGTCTATACATTGAAGAGATTATTTAGAGACAGAACCAACAGGATCCTGGGTGTTGATGGGTTGTGTGTGTGGAGGTGTTGGGAGGAGTCCCAGGCACTTGGATGCTGTTTTGCGCGGTACTGAGGTAGGAAGTGAAAATGCAATTCTGCTGGGCACCAAGGGAGGGACTTCCCTGTCCCTTGGTTAACCAGGCGGAGACTCTTCGGTGGACATTGAACTCAGAGTTCCGCAGCACAGGAAAAGATGCTGAGGCTGAGGATACAGATGTAGGAATTGCCACAGTGGGTCGTGAGCACAGACAAGGGTCTGTGGCAGATAGCAAAAAGCCCAGCCTGCACCAGCTCTCATCAACCACCCCTTGTCTTTGTTCCTCAACTCCCTCAGTACCAACTCTGCATCCTCGCGTCCTTCGTATGAAATGACGCATAGTGTACACAGGACTACACTCAACAACCTTAAGTTCCCTCTAGAAGTGGTAACAATGGAAATTCTCTGTGAACGCTATTACATTGTACTGTTTGGACATAATGTCAAAGACAAGGTCTGCACATGTTCAGGACGGACATAATCTTTTTTTCTGAATATTTTTGGTTTGTGGTTAGTTGAAGCCCATGGATACAGACAGCTGACTCTGTTTAATTACGTGTAATTTTTACCATACAATTTGAAATCATTGTCAATTGTATTCTCTGACGCCCATCTTTTAATGAGCAATTCAAGAACAATCTTGTGTCTGTTGGCATGGTTTCTAGCTATCATGTATACTTAGGAGCCAAGGACGGACTCTGTGCAGGGGACTCATCCAGGAGTAAGTTCTGCTGCCTGGCCAAGTGGAAACTATCTGTAGCTTGGTGTAGACCAGGATGGGACATCCCCACATCACCATCCATTGCATCCACCCACTTGGTTTCTATCAAGCGGTAAATACGCTTCTCTAAAATGAGGAATCTTTTTTTGAGTTTGTTTTTGTTCATGGGATCTCCTTCCCTTCCTGTGTGTCTTTCCCAACTCATTGAAAACAAAAAACAAACAAACAAACAAAAAACCTACCATCGTGGGCACTTCTTTATTTGCATTGCCTAATATGGTGGCTGCTTGCCGGTGACTGGGACACAGCTGATGAGTGGGCAGTCACCCTGTTAAAAGGCATAGATAAATGTCCTTCCATGAATGCCAAAGTCACTGTCTCGAGGAACATTCCTCCCCAAAGCAGGCCCAACCATTCTACTCCATGCTTTCCAAACTCCTAACTTTCATTAAGCTCCCGAATGTTATCCTTTGGAATAGTTCCGTGCATCTGTACCAGAGCCCTGGGGGAACAAGGCTCTGTTAACCCCAGTTACTACCATGCATCATACCACAGTGTATGGCACTTCCTAACGAGCAGAAAATATTCACTGAAAAAAAAAAGATGAATGATCAACCAATCACATACCAAACAAACACTCATTTAAAAAGATGGCTACAAAGTGACCAGACAATATATAGATAATATGTAATCCTGAAAGACCAGTAACTGTAATCAGTAGAAATTAGGACTGGAGTCCAATAACTGTAATCAGTAGAAATTAGGACTGGAGCGTGTGTGCAAATCTGTGGTGCTTAGTCTTGTGCTTATGAACTTGATCTTATCATCAACTGAAGTCTGGAAAACTCTCCCAGGTCACAAAGGCACACCCCAGTTTCCCTTCCTTACCTTACCCAAGTGGACAGAAAAGCCAACCCACACATCACTGATGGTCTCACACCTTTCTGAAAGCTTCGCACCAAACTTGTTATACACCCTGAATGTCAAGGGCACTGGTCTCTACTCCCAGGTTTGCGTTCTCATTTGACACAACCCCAAAGCTCTTCATCCAGTTCACATTTAGATACAGGGTAAATCAGGAGTTGAAGCCCTGAAGGTCTCCTGCTGGATACTAAATCCATGAACCAGCACCCTTGGCCTTTTAGAGCTTAACTAACCCCTGCAGAGAGTGGAGCTTGAGCCAGGAGAGGAGCTCTGACTCCGTGGCAATATCTGGGGGCTCCTTTGCAAGTGTAATAATCTGCAGTTCTCAGTGCGGTTACTCCCACCTTCTACTAACAGATGAGAAGGATGTGAAAGGTTCCACAGGGCTGGCTGAATCCAACTCCCATACCCTCGTCAGGCATTGGGCTGGATTGCTGGGACCAAGTTTCATTGCAAATCCATGAAAGGAAGACTCTAAAAAGGCAGGGTTTAAAGTTCCCTCTCAGAACCAAGGTAAACAGTCTGGGACCAGGTTGCCACCTCAGCTTGGGTTAGGAAAAGCAAACAGCTGTGTAAGCTAGACAAAGCCATGGAGGAAGGAGATGCTGGAGGGTGTCTTCTTCAGTTCTTGGTGCCTGTTGCCAATGGCGGAGCTCTGGGTGCTGAAGGGGAAAACACTATAATGAGCTCTGGGGTAGACAGCACCTGTAGAAGGATTCAGTTCAGATTAGGCAAGTTGAAAAAAAACACAAAAACCAAAAAAGCATTCACCTCTAGATCAAAGGCAGTGGGTGTGTTCTGACTTAAGTAAAGGGGAAGGTGTTGGCATATATCAGAGTGCCAGGCAGTGGGCAGACTCCTTTCTGAATAGCCACTGCCAGCTCCGGCATAACGAGGAGAGGAATGGTCACCAGCAGCAGCCACCCTGTGAGCTCCGCTTCCTTTCTTCTTCCTCCATTCAGGGCTGGCAGACAGCCACTTCTATTGCAAAGAGACCACTGACCCCATTGGGCACTTCCTAGAAAAAAAAATTCACGTGTACTTTTATCCCGACGCCCTGTCTGGTACATGCTGCTGCTCTGTTGTGTCCTCTTGTAAGTTTAATAAAAGTCACCAGCAAATAGGGAGTGGATGTCTTGGTGCCAGGTCACCCTTAAGTGGTGAACTGAACAGAGGTGAGTGTGGTCTTCCACCTAGGGTCTTGGTGGCAGATGTGGTACTTCCTGGAAGGGGGCAGAGCTGGGTAGAAGAGACGACCATAGTCACTGATGCCTGCGTGTCCCCATTTTGCTGGGGCTGAGGTGGAACTTGTCTGACGTTCACAAACAAGACCCACATCAGCTGAGAACACCCACGTTATTTCTTTCCATCATTTGTAGAGTCTGTCCCCTGAGGGTGAGGACGTGGCTCTGTAGCAGCCCATGTAGTCATCTGGAGCTCGCCAACTTCCTTTGCTCGGTCAGTTTAACCTCATGGAAAAACATAGATTGATTTAAAAGTAGCAAAACTCAGGCCCCCGAGTTGTAGTAAATCTGGCTCTATGGCCTCTGGGAGGCTTCTGCACTGCCCAGCTGCCAAATGCCACCACTGCCCAAACATCAATTAAAAAAAAAAACAACCCTGATTACCAATCATACCTCCAGCATGCCAGGTGCTGGCACATGGACCATTTTCCCCAACCCTATTCCAAATTCTCTATCTTTTCTTATCCTTATAGGAGCTGTGCTCAGTCAGGTCATGATCTAGGGCTCTGGCCAGCTCTCCTTTCACACAGCAGCCTGCATGAACTCAAAAATGAATCCGTTTGAGTCGCTGTCCTTCAGAATTTTAGGTTCCCTCAATGTCTTTAAGGTGAAGTCTATTCTCTTCAGCTTAGCACCCAAAGACCTGGGTGCCTGTTCAGCCCCTCCTTGCACGCCCACCCAGCGCAGGCATGCTTCCCTTTAGCCTCTTCCTGTGGCTCTAACACTTTTGATCCCTCCTCAGGGACCACAGCATCTCCTGAGTCTTTCTTCTCTTTCCTACCATAGCCGCTTCCCCTGCAACCACACTGAGACAAACTGGGCTCTCTAGGGTCCTCAGTGCTTTGTGCTGTCTTGATGTATTTGTTCATTCTCAAGGATATTGAAGAATAGCTCCCCCAAGAGAGCCAGAAATGGTTCTTGGCAAGGGGAGGGGGGAAGTTTTATTCTTTTTCTTATAAAATACAGATGTGCATACGGTACATTAACGAAGTGTGTCTTTATTATTAGAATTTCACAGGTGGCAGGTTGGGGAGAAGGCTCCGCAGTTAAGAACACTTGCTGCTCCTTCTGATGACCAGTGCCTGGCTCCCAGGACACACACTTGGGTAGCTCATACTTGCCTATAACTCCAGCTCCAAGACCATCTACAGCTCCCAGCCTCCACAGGCACTTACGTGTGCACACCTATGCACAGACAGACACATATGCATAATTAAAAATGAAATCCTTTTTAAAATGCCCACAGTCCGGAGAAGGAGATTATGAAAAATATCCAGGGACCACACATGTAACTCAGTTGGTTAAATGCTGGCCTACCATGCACGAAGCCCTGGATTCGATTCCTAGCACCAGATAAACCAAGAATCATGGTAATGCCTGGAATGCCAGCATTCCTGAGGCAGAGGCAGGAAGCAATGGAACTGCAAGGTCAGCCTTGGGCACACAATGAATTTGAGGATAGCCTCGGCTACATGAGATCCTGTCTGAAAAACAAAAACAAAGCAAGAAACCTAAACAAAGAAACGTGGGAAGTCTCCCTAGAAGCTGGGTGAGAAAAAACAGTGAAATACAGAAGATATTTGTTCATGCATCTTTCTCACCAATCGACTGTGAATCAATAGAGTTTACACCTAAATACGTTTTGAAGAAATTTTCATGTTTGAAAGCTGAATGGATAAAGACATGAATGAATCCTCCCAATAATACCAGGGTAAGCAGGCAGGTGTCTCCAACACCATCCAGGTCCCAGGACAAGTGAGTTCTTAAACCAAAACCCTCAAAATTCAGACCCTCAGATTCTAAGTCCCAGACCATGTCACTTTCTTTGGGCATAATAGATACAATTTACACAAAAAGTAGAGGGCATGCTCTCCCGCTGGTCCTTAGTATTCTAAAGCTTCCTTACTGGACTGTCCTGAGCCAATCTGATCATCTAAGAAAAAAATCTGGCAAATCAAGCCTGGGATCTTGCAAGCCAAAGAAAAGATGCCTCAGCATCACCTGGGTTTGGTGAGAACGATGGCATCAGGGTGGATTTTGATGGGAATGAAACACTAAGATGGATTTAGGAGACCATGGCAGGATGGTAGGTTTGGGTTGATATGGTGGTCTTCTACTCCAATCACAGAGAGGAGAATCAAAGGCCAATCCAGCTGCGGCTATCTATTCCTGCTTTCTTGAATCTTGCAATTTAATCCAATTTAATTCATTAATTAACTGTGAGTCCCTCTTGCATACTGAGCATCACAGGGCTGCTTTACCCTTAGGAGGTGGCAATTGTGGAAGATGAAGGGAATGGACAGGATTAAAATGCAAGCTCTGGTGAGGCCACCACCCAGAGATTTACAAAATGAGCCCTAAGGTGGCAGAGGAGCAACAGTTTAGAGATCACGATTGATAAAGATGCTCTCTTCCTTCAGAGCTAAGTGAACAAGGCAGTTTTGTAAGTCACTTTGCTGGACAGGCAATGCGGAGTAGCTCAAACCAGAGTTTTGTGCTTCCAAGGTCAGGATGAGGCTTCCCATCTAATGGATGAGTCATGTTCACCAGATGTCTCTTGTTTCGGTCTTCTGAGCTTGTGATGGTGAAGCAGTGGAGAAAACAATTCCCACAACTCTTTCATCTCCCCACGGTGGTACCTTCCATTTTTAAGCATAAAGGCATATTGGCTACAATGTGTAAAATTCAATGCACTCTCACAAAAGCAACATTAGTAACATTAATAACCACTCAGGTTAAGGACAGTTTTGGGTCACCCTGTCTGGTGGCCATCCAGCCTCTATGACTCTCACAGGCTACCATGGATTCATTTTGCTTCATTGGATCTTTAAGGAACTCAATAAAACATAGTCTTTGTCCCAAGCTTCCTTCGTTCAATAAAGAGTCTATTCTAATGATTTATCCAAGTTGTTGCCTGAAACAATATTTTGTTCATTCCAGTTGCAGTGAACGTATTAAACTCCTTTATTAAGCTGCCTATGGTTGGACATTAGGATTGTTTCTGTTTGTGGTGACTGCACACAGTGTCGCCATGGATGTTTTTTCTCTGTGCCCTTGATAAACATGTACATTTGCATTTACCTAGGGGTCAAGTACTAGTTCACATAACCAATCCATATGTCCATATGCTGCACTGCTCAAGAGAGTGATAACACAGGTATACCACAGCTACCTAACATGCACGATCTTCACACACAGTCCTCTGCAGAAGTGCTTGGTCAGACTGGGCTTTGTCTCTTAGCCATTCTGGTTGCTGTATGTTAGACACTCAGGAGAATTTGCATTCTCCTGATGAGTAACGAAGGCAGGGCATCTTTTCCTGTGTTTGCTGGCCATCCACCGTTCTTTGTAATTTACCTCTACAAGTCTTTTCACATCTTCCTCTTGAGTGATCTATCTTTTTCTTATTAATTTCTAGAACGTCTTTACAAAATTGCTTACAGGCTCTTTTACTAATGTATGGTTTTCAATGGCTTCTCACAATCCATGACTCCATTACTTTGATTTTTCTTTTGAATTTTTATGTTCATATTAGTTTTAAAAATATGCAAGACACACAACTCAAGGCAGAAAGGATGTCTTTTTGGTTCTCAGTTCGTAGATAGCTGGCTATTCTCCTTGGCCTGTGGGGAGACCCACACTGTGGAAGGTATAATGAAGCCAAGTTCCCACTTTCATGGGGCCATGAAGCAAACAGGAAGTACCTGCATTGGCAGACTTCCTCTTCCCACCACTTCCAATGCATGGGATGGTGCCACCCACATTCAAGGAAGGTGTTGACGTCTTGGTCCACCTTCTCTAGAAATCCCTCACAGACATAACCAGTTCTCTTTGCTAACCTCCTGGAGAGCTCCCAGTCCAGTCAAATCAACATTAACTACAACAACATTCAGTAATTTCATATACTACTTATGAAATCTTTGCTTTTCCCACTATCAAAAAGGTTTTATGACATCCTAACACATAGCTGTGGTTGTAGAATATTCCTTTATACTGTGTGAAGATGTATGATTGTGATTAGTTTAATAAAGAGCCAAATGGCCAACAGCTAGGCAGGAAGAGGTCAGGCAGGACTTCTGAGAACAGAGATGTCTCAGGGAGGAAGAAAGGCAGAATAGCCAGCAACATGTGAAGGAAGAAGAACATGCAGGAAGAGAGATAAAAAGCCATGAGCCACCAGGCAACACACAGATTAATACAAATGAGTTCATTTAAGTTATAAGAGCTAGTTAGAAACAAGCCTAAGCTAAGACCGAGTGTTCGTAATTAATGGGAAGTCTCTGTCATTATTTGGGAGCTGGCTGGCAGGACAGAAAAAGACTTGTTCCAGGTTGTCGAATCTGTAAGTGTGAGATCCCTTTTTCATCTATTTAAGCCTTTCTTCCAGATTTATTGAGGTATAAATAACAAATGAAAACTTGTATACACTAGAGCTGAGGAGATACCTAGGTCGGTAAATACTTGCTGCACAGCCATGCGGACCTAAGTTTAAACCTCAAGCATCCTTACAAAAAGCCAGGCGTGACAGCATATGACTGCAACCCCAGCACTGGGAGGCAGATACAACAGGATCACTGGAAGACAGTCTAGCCAATCAGAGAGTGGAGACCAGGTTTGTAAGAAACAATAAAGAAAGACACTCAATGACCTCAGCATTTGACCTTCAAAGGAATGTGCACCTGTGTACACACATACACAAAAAAGAAAAACAAACAACATGTATGCAAGCTGTCAGTGTGATATTTTGATATAAGTCCACATCAGAAACCAGGCTAATTAATATATCCCATTGCCTCATATCTTTATCTTTTATGGGTATGATAAGAATACTTAGATTATTCAAGTTACCTCAATAAGATTCTCTAATTGTTAGCATATATAAATTTTATACACCATTTGTCAAATAATAATAACATTTGAGCTAATGTTAAGTATCTGTCACTCAAATCTCAAGAGAGACAAAATAAGAGAAAAAAATCTAAACTATGCTTCTTGGCTGCAAGATGCTTTGGTGGAATCATGGATTATAGATGAAAAGGATAAAAGGATTAATATTAATGGAATATTTACTCTGGGATGGTAGAGATTGAGATAAGAAAGACAAGCAAGCAAAATGGACTGAAACCGTTGACAGGATGATGTTTTACAGAGGGCCCAAGATTTGAGATGGGCTTGAGACATAAATGGTATTTGGGGGTGGGGAGAAGCAGTCCAAGGGGGAAACCTGGAATGAGGCGAAACTGAGAGGTTAGAATACATGCAGTCCATAAAGATGACACAGGCTAGCTCTAGTGTCTACATTCCAATTTATGAGTGGAGCAAGGTAAGATGATGCTTGGAGGCACATAGAAAAGAGAAGCTAAAAGGGAGGGGGAGGGAGAGAGGGAGGGAAGGAGGGAGGGGGAAGGGAGGGAAACTCAGTGCTTGCTCTTTTTCTGTGACTGGACTCTTTTTAAAAAAAAATACATCTCAAACAGGTTGACCAGTTGGCTCTGTGTATTCTATTTTTTTTTCATTCATACTAGAAGTGGGTTAACTAGTTGTCCTAGGAAAAGTGGTTTGCCTTAAAAGCCAAATACCAAGTGTACTTTTTTTTTTTAAATACAAGGGTTGGCCAGTTGGCTCTGTGTATTTTTTTTTATGATAGAATTGGGTATACCAGTTGTGTTGTTTGACTTTGGTAGCCTTGAACCCAGAAAGTAACTCAGCAAGTACCTACATATTCTTGCTTGACACTGATTGGCTGGCCACCACCCATACGGCTGCCTTGAACAACTTCCTGAAAGAAGCCCCGACTCATACTTGAACCATAGTACCTGTCCTGTCAAAGATGGCTTCTAATCAGACACAGAACACGATATAGAACGCCTAGTCCAGAGAGCCTTTCCTGGACCCCCGTGAATCAATCAAAAAGTACTGGATCAGACACCTACCTAACCAGCCGCTCCTGCAGGGGAACCACTGAGAAGCTGGGCTGCGCTGACTACCCATTGCACAAATGCAGTGGCAACATCTGGGCTTCCTAGAAGAAAGCATGGCTGGAAGTACACCTTCCAGTCTGAGGTCACCAAGTGCGTTTTGGATACTCTGTTTCCAACTTAACTGAGGCACAGGGTTGCCAATAGCAGAGGAAAACTCTGTGATCCTGGGGCAGCTCCAAAACACATAGAGAAAGGCCCTGTGGCCTCCTGGGAGCTACTGGAACGAGTNGGGGGGGGGTTAAATGATAAGGCTCATAATGGGACTCAAGGATGCATTTGGCCAAGATTTCTTCTAATTTTGGAACTCACTGGAAACTTCTGAACATCATGTTCTATTTGGCTCTGACAAAACATAGCTTTGCATTTGCTTGGTGTTTATTTTATCCTTCAAGATCAGAGCGTGATTTACTTGTAGCTCAATTTTTGTGCAAAACACAAGCCCCCACTTAGACAAACAAGCTGATAGTTTTCTTATAGGTCCCTAGGGCGGTGGCACAGTGTATGCGAAGAAGAAAGGTTCTCTAGGAAAACATGCAAACTGATATGGAAAACATATGCAAATGGGCATGCCCAAGGAGAAGCATCTTGTAGTCTAAAGTAAGACTCCTTAATCCTCTGGACTCTCCTCCATCTGTGCAGGGCGGCATCTTCTGCAGCGAAGCCTCCTTGGGAAAATCTCTTACCATATTTAAACAAATATTTTGAGCAAGAAGACTGTAGTTTTCCTTAGAGCTCTGTTCCCAGCTTCTGACTCTGAGGGTGTTGCCATCTTTTTCTCACTGTTGGGTTTGCTCTGAAATGAGTGTCTCGGTCTTTACTGACAATCAAGTTCTCTTGTAGCTGAAGAGCACTGGCGCCAGTGATGGAGCAGACATTGAGAAAAATCGGGAGATGCACTTGTGGCAGCCTTGACTCTTTCCAAAGCCCAACCTGAAATAACTGAAGCCCATAAACGCACATAAAAATTTAAAAGGTGATTTATTGCTCATGGAGCTAAATAGACTTCCCTGCCACCTTCAGCTGGAAGGGTGGCGGGCTCTGTTGGCTCACTGAGTTATATGCCGATGTCTCAGCTAACCACTGCATCTGGATCGAGGTCACATCATATGGCATGTTTACAGGCAAAGTGAATTTATTGCCAGAAGAGAGGCTGGAGGTGATCAGAAAGGGAACACTATAAACTAGGAAATGGATGCTTTCATAGTATTTTAGATCTAGTGCCCTAGATTCTATAGAAAACATTCTTTCTTAAAACCAAAGGTACCAACAAAAGAAGAAAATGTCCCCATCAAAGGCACATCAGCACAGTAACCTCTGAGAGCCCCTACATGTCTCTTATGGATACCTCAAGGGCATCATGAAGGAAGAAATCATCCCCATTAGGGGCACATCAGCACAGTAACCTCTGAGAGCCCTTACAAGTCTCTTGTGGATACCTCAAGGGCATCATGAAGGCGACACAACATAATGACTAAAAGCATGAACTCCATTCTGACTCAAATTCAAACCCTAGCAATGTCATGTGATAAATGTGGTGCTTGATCATTTTAAAATATTTTATTAGCATTTATTAATTATAAATAACAGATTCCACTATGAGATTATCGTGTGCATACTTTAACTCTATTTAATCCATCTGGTACACCTTCTTGTCCTTCTCTCACTCCACGGATTCCCTTCCTCTTCCCAACTTGTCCCCACTAAACTTCCACATCTTTCATGAGCACTTGTGACCCAGTGAGTTTCACTAGGGCGCTTACAGGAGCCTGGGGGAGGGCCTGTTTACAGGGACATGGGTATCTTACCTGCGGTTCCATGGTTTGTGTTTGACTTTTAGGCCTAAGTCTTCTTATTTATGATATGAGAATAATAATATTATCTTTCAAGTTATAGGGATTCAATGAAGCAGTACACACAAAAGCACTTGCTAAAGTGTTAAATACTTAAAGATTATTACATGTTCAATGTGGATGCTATTTGCATTGGTGTGATCACAGTTATTAATATTAACTAGCATGCCCCCTAATTTCAAGACTGGAAATTTCTAGGAAGGGCAGTAAAGATGATGTTGCTCCATTCTATCATCTTTAGGGAACAAGAAGCATCCTACCATGCGGGTCCCCATCAAACCATTTCCACTCTCTCTCCTGCCTCGCAAAATTCTCCTTCATATCCACTGAGGCATGAAACGTTCATACAGAAAGTACAAGATAATGTCTCCTTGATGCTTGCTTTAATCTTCCAAAAGAGATTTCACAGGTAATTGAGGTCCTCACAATTGCAGTGTCAGGAGGTATCTGGACCGTGGGCAGCAAAACTCTGAATTCAGAGAGCTATCAAAGCTGCTTGCCAACTCCAGGATCCAGTGACATGGTAATGTGTAGACCCCAGCAGAGTGCTTGCAAGTGAAGCTTCCAGGAAGAACTGAGGAGAAAATCCAAGTCTTACCCAAGAGTGAACTTCATCTCACTTTCTGTTAGATCTTGTGAAACTTTCCATGGAAGATTCTAGAAACTGGGGTGTCCCAACAGAGAATGGTTTCTCTACTGCCTTCCCATGGCCAGGGAGCCAAATGGCATGTAGATTTAGGATTCAGGCTTTTTGGGGAGTAAGGTAAAAAAAGAGCTTTGCTCCAGGAAACTGGGGACCCTTCAAATGTGCCCCCTGTGCTCTGGCAAATGTCTGTGGCAACAATTACCCCAGATTCGGAGTCCTATTATTTTAAAGTTTCATAATGTGTTTTCTAATTAGGGAAGGCTAGTGGAATAATACCGTATGTTTATATAGAACCGGCCCTTGGAAAGTGCTGGAAATAACGACAGGCTCCCTCCTTCCAGAATCTCCTGGGAAAGCAACATCTTCACCTCACCACATCCACGGTCACACAGCCTGTCAGAATCCTGTAGAGTCCAGAATATGGGTTTGCTTTGGATTGAAAATGCAGTATTAGGTTTCCTTCCTACTAGAAAAACATTTCTAAGCAGAAACAAGGTTTTAGGAATACTATTCATGGCAATTACCACAAGAAAAAAATTTAGTTAAGACTTTCTGATTTTCTTTCTTTCCTGTTTTTTTTTCAATTTTCTTTTTTAACTTGATTGGTTTTTTTTCTTTTTCTTTTATTTTCTTTTTTTTTGTTTTTGAGAAAGGGTCTTGCTATGGAGCCCTGGCTGGCTCTGAACTTGTGGCACCCTTTTGCCTCCACCTCTTGCATGCTGGGATTACAGACACACTACTACATGCTCAGTAAACTTTCAACACAAGAAAATAATTTGTCCACATTCTTTCCTTGCCTGTGCTGGCTTTTAGCGTGTGTATCTGTCTGTGTGTGTATGTGTGTGTGTGTGTGTATGTGTGTGTGTGTGTGTGTGTATGTGTGTGTGTGTGTGTGTGTGTGTGTGTGTGTGTGTGTGTGTGTGTGTGTGTGTGTGACTATAAAACTCAGACTGGTCCTGAACTCCCTCCTGCCTCAGCCCCATGTTTTACACCCAAATGTGTAATGGTGCTGTAGTGTCCTGTGGACACCAGAATAACATGCTCACGATGACAGCAGTCATTGTCCCTTGATGCTCATACATGTTCTTGGTGCCAATACACTTCTTCTGGGAGCTCCAACCTTAAACAATTGAAAGTCTTGCATCTAGTCCAACATGATCTCATTTTCACACAAGGAAAATACTTGGCTCAGAGGTGCAGGATGCTTATTCTAGGGTTCTGCAGGTAATTAGCGGCACTAAAATGGCAAGAAGGCCACGGTCTCTAGGTTTATTGAGTTTTTACTTATGGTGTTAACTACAGCAACTGCTCAGAGCAGGGCCTCTTAAACCTTTCCTACTTGCTGCCCATTTCAACCCAAAACATTTTCATATGACCCTGGGCATATAGACAGATAAAATAAGTAATATGTCTACAAATCAAATATCAATGCTAATGAAGCATAAGAATTCTACTTGAAACAATTCTGTTATATATGTATATATATGCATTATAATATACACACATAACACACACATATATATATTTACCATTTGTTTACTCTGAAAGCAATTTGGGAACTGGTGAGGTATCTCAGTAGGTAAGAGCACATTCAATGAAGCCTGAATACCTGAGTTCAATAACCTGGACCCTACATGGAGCAAACAGAGAGCTGACTCCTGCAAGTTGTCCTTTAACCTCCATATGGGCATAGATATGAATATACAATATATGCAAAACTTCCAATTATGTATACATGTGTATGTGCAAAATAACTTTAAATGAAAGCAAAATTGCTTATAAATGAGAGATGTGCTTGTTGAATTTTCACAAAAAGAACTAACTCTTGGCTGAATATTTGACAGTTCAGAACATTGAGTATCTTTAAAACTTTTCACAGTTGATCAATATTTTAATTTTATGATCATCACTACTGAGAGTAGAGTTTCATATAAATACATAGTGTAAAATGGTAGCTGTATGATTAGGGCCATTTCAGAAACTGAAGAGTTCTGTCCTAATTCCAAACCAGAATTCATCAAATATCTTTTATGAATCCCTAGTAGCTCAAATAGTTTTTAAAAGCAAACAATTTAGCACAGTTCAATCCAAAATTAAATTAATTTGATACATGCTGGGAGATGATAAGAAGAGTAAAGACTTTATTTTAATAATGAAATAATGGTACTTCTATAAGACCAGAAAGCTTTGAAATAAGAACTAAAACGAAAAGAATCCTAACACACTAACACACGGTAGTCTCAAATCCCAGCCAAGGTGGTTCAGGCAGTGTTTGTTGGCTTTGTGTGACACAGGAAGTGAGAAGTGTGCACTTCCTGTGCTCAGAACAAGGGTTGCTGTGAAGTCACCAGACACAACACAGGTGAGTCCTGCCAGGAACACCTGGGACTCAGTAGGTGTATTCAGTTGCTGAATTAATTTCCAGTTATTCAGAAATAACTGTGTTAAATTATTGCACTACCCCACACTCAGTGATACAAACGACTGAGGGGATTTAAGAAACTAAGAAGTTCCTTGATGTTAGCAGCTGAACACAGTGAGCATCTGTTTATCACTCTCTTGACAGTATAGTGTAGGTTTTCTTGACAGGAAATGATAGTTGTCCCTCCACTTGGTGATTCAAGAATCTAAATGCGGCCTCACCATCCTAGTGTGATGGCTCTCAACTGGGAGTGCTTTGGTACCCTGGGGACATTGGGCATCGTCTGGATTTTCCACTCTTGGCCTCTAGCAGGTTGAAGCCAACCTGAGGCAGCCTCCCACAATAAAGAATTTTCTGTCCCAGTGTATCAGTAATGCCAAGATTGAGAAACACTGCCCAAGGGATTCATTATCTTCTGCATCTAGACATCCAAACAGAGAAGAGCAAGATGTGAGCACCTAAATACAGGAGATGAAGAACTGAGTTCTGGAGGGTGGCTAATGCCATGTCTATTTGGGAGCGAAGCAAGATGTCCATCTTTCCAGAATGTCACGGGCAAAATTTGAAGAGCGCATTTGCCTGGCTGCTCACAACATCGTTGAAACACTGGTTGAGCTAATACAATGGGCACTACACACACACACACACACACTGCTGGTGTCCTCCTTGGCATTGGAATTCTTCTCTCAAGTGTTTCTGCATGACCCGACACACCACTTGGTATCATAAATATATCAAACAAATAGAAATTTTGATCTTTCTAGGAAAATGCTGTTTCCCTCTTTTGTTCCTGCTTCAGCAACTGGCAATGCCACTTCCTCCCCAGATTTGCTATACCATTATCCGGGTGCTCGGCAGATCTTCCCAGCTCCCTCTCCAGCATAGTTCCCTGCAGGCACGGCTGTGCACTAGCATCTCTGGCCTGAACTATAGCAATGACCTTCTCCTTGGCGTCTTTGCTGCCTCACTTACCACACTCCAGCCTACCACACCATGCTAAGCATTGTACTCTTTCTTACTGCATTGGTTATGTCTTCATAGCTGGGGCCAGACTGTCCTCTGAACAGTTTAGATCATAGGAAAGCCACTCACCTCATTGTTCCTTGAGGCCTGAGATGCCTTCCATTGTTCCCACAATCCCCTGGATTTGACACCAACACCAGGTTGTTTGGGCTTGGTTTCAGCATGGTCTCCTTTTCTCTATCCTTTCAGTCCTGTGGGGTGTTACTATGAAAAGAGCTAACTTAGGTGTGAGAGCCAGCCACCTCGCTCCAATCAATCACGCTCACTAAGCGTCTGTTCTCTCCTGCCTCCCTCTGCCTGCCCCCTTAACTGCAGACTCTGGTGGGCTCTCTTGCCCTCCGACATGTCAGTTACCCTTGGTGTCAGGGACTCTGCATTTTCTCTTGTCCAGATACTTGACCGCCGCCTCCTCCCCTCCAGGGCAGGCCCAGTGTACTCTTCTCAAAGGAAATCACACTCTTCCAACTGACGCCCCCTCGAGCCCACTCCCTTCCCTGGTTTCACGTCCTCTACAGTGTGAGTCACCCTCTGGTAAGCATGCATCATCCTTCGTCTCCTTGTTTGCCATTTGCCTCACCAGCAGGAACGGAAGCTGACGATACGGTCATCTTGTCCTTCACTCACTGTGCCCTCTACTCTGAGACAATGTGGCACACGGAGGCCTTCAACAGCACATTCTGTACACAGTCCTTGAACCAATGAATGCACAGGATAGCAGAGCCCGGGGGATGAGGAAACGAAGAACAGGAAAACTCGTCCCAGCTCAGCAGATCATAAGGGACTCACACCGGTTGCACAGTTCACATGCGGTACCCCATCCCTACCAACCTGTTTATCCATCCAGAAAAAAGATAAACACGGAGGCCCCTTAGAAACAAACTGGCAAATCCTCAGACTCAGCGATGCATTCTCTCTGGGAGCAGCACACGGCCGGGCTGCAGAAGTCACCGTGTTTTATGCACCCTCGCTGACCTCTGACCTACTCCCTTCAGGAGCATCACATAGAAGTCCCACGGCAGAAGATAGACCTGGAGGTCCCTGCCACAAGCAGGACTGACAGCAGCCTTGACTTTGACCACCTCATTCATCTGTCTTCGTAATCTTTTATAGATTAATTCTCCCATCCCTTCCCACTAACAGCAGTTAAGCACCACGCTGAGTTTTCAGACGGATCCAGCTGGCCGTGGTCTACAACCACATGTTAAGGAACCAAATCCTGAAAGTTGAACTGAATCAAAAAGCAAAATTTGCATCTGCTGTATGCCAGGTACTACAGCAAGTCCAAAGGAATGAAGGGCTGTGTAGGCACTGTGTAGGTGCTGTGCCCGGTGTGGTAAGCAATCAAGAGACCATTTAAAGTGTGGGTGAGGACTGCATTGGTTATAGTCAGCCACTGGGCTGTTTTATCTAAGAAGTGCCGTGACCGTCATGGGAGCTGGGATCCACAAGTAGTCCAAGAACCTATCTCTCAGTGAAGAGAAAGCTGTAGAGCCCATAGCCACATAGGCTTGCAATGCTTTACAAAACCAGAATCTGATTGCAAGGGGGTAAGACATTGTTCCACCCTCACTTCCCTTTCCTGCACTCTCAAGCACCCTGTACAGAGACGTTCAACAGTATTTTTAGAACCCCACTGAAGTGAAGTTGCGTTGGGGGCTTATTTAGCTTGGGTTGAAGGGGTTATATTTAGCTGGCATCCAGTCACCTCTGTACATAGATGATAAGTTACTGCTATTCCTAGGGATTGCTTCTAGAAATACTTGGTAACGTAAGTGCCAACTCACGCTGCATCGTGATAACGGAGGCACACAGATGGAAGTCTGCCACTGTGTGTGTGCTGTGGAGAATCTGGCCCTGGGAACATGGGGGAAATGAAGGACCGTCTAGATTTGAGGGAACAGCAGCAGCGGGTGGTCGGTCTGTGGGGATTCCTCCCTTAGCAACCATGAAAAGTTTAAGCAAGAATTTCCATCATCCTAACCATCTAGTCAGTGAGGAAATCTTGACTCTTTAGACCACAGACCTATAGATGCACTCTAAATGGCACACATGCCCTGCTGTGACTTGCCCACCTATGCATCTCAACTATTTAAACCAAAAAAGAAGTTTCTTTTGACATATTAATCAAAGACTATACTGCCTTCCTATTGGTTTTCTCCTTAAAATTGCTATGTGATTAAGAGACTAGCAAAGTGTTCAAAACAGTATATGGAAAAAGTTATTATAACATATGATGGACAGCTAATTAAGAGTGTGCTACTTTCTATATTTTGTGATACATGCAGCACTTGACAATGTTTTAAAAATCTTTCTAACTATTTTGATTTCTTCCTTTACTCTGATAAAAATGTTTAACTTTTCTAAATGAGGCCTCTGCACTGGAAAATTGGGCCAGGTCCTAGATACGATTTATACCATGAATGCTATAGCTTAGATCTTAAATGACCCCAAAGGCCCATGTTCTAAATTTGATCCCCAGAGGAGGTAAAAGCTTGATGACAGGGCCATGTTACTAAGAAACTAGAGCTAACGGGTCTTTAGGTCAGTGGGGGCATGCCCTTAAAGGAGATGGGGACCTCACCCACGCTCATTTCTTTGCTATGGTTTTGCTCTGTCGCATGCTCCCATCGTGATTCGTTGTCTTCCTCCAGGACTAAAGCAATTGGATGAATTGATGCTGGAGTAAAACATCCAAAACGATGAGCCAAAACAAGGGCTTTCTCGTTTCAAGTTAATCATTCCAAATAGTTCATCATGGTGATAGGAAGACGACTTAACACAATGTGTGGTTTGGTTACTGGGCAGGGTATAGTAGACAGGTAAGCCCCACACAGAAAAAGGAGAGAGGGGAAGAACCTATCAGACTGTAGTTGCCATTTCTCTCAACCAATCCCCCATACTCCTCATCCCCCCTAAAAGTAGTTCCCAACAAATTAGACTCTTAGCACTTGCTCTTGATGAAAATGAAGGGATCTAACTATAGGATTGGCTACAGATAAGTGGGCACTATTTTAGGGTCTTGAACATATCAGGGAAGTGTTCTACCACTGAGATTCATTTTTGTTTGTTCGAGGCAGGGTTTCAAACTTTCTCTACAGTTCAAGAAGTTCTAGAATTTGTAATCCTCCTGCTTCAGCCTTCTGCATAGGCTACAAGGCCTCCTCTGAAGAGTGACTCTTGGCCAAGCCATCTCCTCGGGGAGCAAGCTGACATCTTCAGGGGGCTTCACATGATAGTCCTAAGCCAGTCACTTTTGAGGGTGACACTCTCGAGGTAGCCAGAAGACCGTAAGTACTATCAGCATAGTGTAAAAAGAAGGTTCTAGAAGACCTGTGTCTACCTTTCCTTCCTTCTGTCCCTGCTTGAGTACAGTGACAATTTAGGGAACCTTGGACTTGGTCAAAACAAGCTATGCCATCTTCCATCAAGCCTATACTTGAACAGCAAGTTACTGTGTGATGCCCGACCTTCCATCTTCCATGGGATTGTTCAGATAGTCCACCAAGCAGAGCCAGCTGAAGTCTAACCACTGACCGTAGGTACCATCACATAAGAACAAAATGAAGGGCACTGAGGTTCTCCTCCAGGTGCTAGGCAAAGATGTAAACATTGAGGGAAGCAGCCAGCAGATAATCATCTCCTTCAGCCAGGGCGACCTTTGTGTTGAAGGTACCTAGGTATGATTAAGCAGATGCTGGCTGAGGAGGTGTTGAAACTGGAATCTCCAGGCCTGACTCAAAGCTTTTCAGCTTTATCCCTGTTCCTCTCAACCTGGCAGGGGAGAGCAGGGTGGCTGTCATAACAAACTGGGAAATCCCCACCTCGGGCTTGCCTTGAAACACTACACCCGGCCAGTGTTTTCCTTTGTCTTTGGAGGTTTGTTTACACGCTGGGCAAGGAGAAGGCTGCAGGCCTGTACTTGAACCCTGTGGAAGGAGAGCTGCAGGGATCAAATGACACACTAGGTGGGAGGGAGCCAAGGCCAAAGGCAGGGGTACAGCCTAATCCCAGAAAGTGGCTGCAGCTGTGCACTCCAAGGCTTTCATTATTTTCTTACTGGAACCCTTGAAATACTGTTTATTTCCTAATTGAACTTGTGTAAGTGTGCCACCCTAGGATAACAGCATCACAGTGGAGCGAGCCGGCCTCCTTTCCTCGTGGTTGGTTTTCATCTGGCCTAGATCGAGCTCTGCAAATGTCTTTTTATCTTCTGGCCTCTGCCTTGAGACCCCGCTACCCCTACCCTGCTCACCCCTCGGTTTCCCGTGAGAAACCAGAGGCTTAAAGATGATCAAGTTCACGGCGATGCTTAATTCGGACTGACCGCTTCTCTTCCACGGATGGCACTTGGAGTCCAATGGGAGAGGAGAAGGAAGTGAAACTGTGTAATCTGAATACCGAGCAGGGAGAGCAGAGATTGGCAAGCGTGGTCTTGCAGAAGGCCTGAGCTTGCATGTGTTCAGACACTGGAAGCCCCGTTCTCCCCGTGACTGTGCTATGTGCCTCCCACCCTTCTGCTGACATAGGGAAGCACACAGCCTCTACCTTCCCAGGATGTAGGAACACACGAGATTCCCAAGAGATGGGGGCTCTGGCCCTGGGGAGCAAAAGGAAAGTGATGCTACCACAGGAAGCAATTGATATGTGTTACGCCATGTTTTACTCTTTTGGTTTTTCAGTCTTTTGACTTTTGGGAGGCCCCACCACCCAGCTTCCATACATGGAGGCTTTTCCTTAGTCACGAATGCCTGGCCTTAGCTTGGCTTGTTTCTTGCTGGGTTTTCTTAAATTATCCCACATATCTTTGGCCTCAGGACTTTTCTCTTTCTCTGATCCTGCATACCTTTTCTTTCCTTCTTACTCCATGTCTGGCTATATAGCTGGATGACTGGGTGGCTGGTCCCTGAAGTTTTCCTCCTTCCTTTCTTGTTCCCAGACCTCTTTCCCCCAGATTTCTCCTCATATTTATCCTCTCTGCCTGCCAGCCCCACTTATTCCTCTCTTCTCCCTCGCTATTGGCCATTTTGCTCTTTATTAGACCATCAGGTGTTTTAGACAGACATAGTAAAACAGGTTCACAGAGTTCCACAAATGCAACATAAAGTCACACACCTTAAAATAATCTTTCCCAGCAAATATGAGGCTCTGAATGGAAAGAGTTCATCATAATAGGGTGAGGGTAAAGAAGGAGGAAGGAGAAAGGGAGCCAGGACTCTGAGCACACTGTTCAGCAAGGTCTATGGGAACCTCGGGTAGGTCAAGTCCCTACTTCTTTTCAATTACTTTGCGGGGGGGGGGATCAGGCTTTAAAATGGGACCATATAAGAACCAGATTATCATTTAGATCAGATCTTACTCAAGTTCATTTTGAGAAATTCAAAGATCAGAGCCAAACCAAACAAATTCTACTATCCTTCCCCTTCCCCTCACACACACTTCCTCTTTTGCTCAATGAAGAGATTAGATGAAGTGAACTGCCACAGCCTGCTTCCAGCAGAATCTCGCACAGAGCAGATACTCTATAGAAGCACCATGGTTGCATATTTAACTATGAACAATCGTTGTTGTTACCATCGTTGTATCCTGACTGTCTTCAAAGAGCTGATTTTAACATGCGGGGTAGATAGGATGGTAAGGAAGCCACAAGCCACACCTTCGCTTTCCTCCAGTACCTCACATAAGGAGGGAGAGGAATAAAGAAAAGCAGGCGAGGTAGCCGAGAGCAGACCCAAATAAACACAGTTAAACCACCTCACCGGAAGCTCATTCCTGCCTCTCCCCGTGAATGCAGAGGTCCTTGTAACTGTGCTGGATGATGGAGGGGAACATTAGGAAAGAGCAAAAGCCACACCAGGCAACACACACACACACACACACACACACACCACATGTATGCACACGCATGTACATGTGCTCACACACCACAGATACCACACATGTGCACAACCCCCCCCACACACACACAGTTACAATTACTATCTGAATCTAACTACAGAGAAGATGACCGTGGTGTGCTCTGTCCAGTCCCTTAGCACTGATTTTCCCAAGTGGACCTAACCCTAAGAGAACATTCTGTCCTGTTCCTTCAAGGACCCTCTCTTCTTTGCCCCTTCATCACTCATTCCTATGGCTTCAGGTTCACGTGTGCCCTCCCTGTCGGTAACCTGTCCATGCTGACCACTTGGGACCATCCCTTCCAACTGAGTTGAGGACATGTTCACAGGCAACTCTGAATGCCTTGTCTCTGAAATTTAAGAAGCCTTTTTACCTCAATAACCATCATAAGCTCCAAATCCATTTTCTTTTTGTAAAATAAAAATCTCATAAGAACATTAAAAAATAATGTTTCCCTCCAATTAGCACGAGACTTGCCCCTTGTGTCATGAAAAAAGAAAGGTAATGTTAGCTGCCTTCATCCTCCTCATCAGTCCTGCTGGGCTGCTCTGGAAGGTGTTCCTAAAGATTCAAAATCACCTCCCGTGGTCTCTCTTTGCATCTGGAAAGAGTGTTTTGTTGAACCTGACTTGTGGCAGTAAGAAGACAGCCCTAGGAGAAGGGTTTCAGATACAAACCAATTAATTCTCTGATGATGTGAGCTGTTTGTTTCACGCTTACTTCCTGGGTCCCACTGGAAACCAACCCAAGCACAGTTTCTAATTGCTTAATGCTGCCTGATTCTAGGGAGTTCATTTACCTCCCTTGGACCCATTAGGCATCTTTATCCTAAATGTGTCATGGAATATCAGCTCATTTTAAGGTATTCACATTCTACTCCCCTTGGAGCAATGTAGATGCTGAGTTAAGGAGCAGGTAAAGGCACTTTAGGATCCAGCTAGGTTTCTGGAAGAGAGCAGTAGGCCTTCTGAGGGTGGGGCATCCATAAAACTGGTTCATAAAGAAGATGCTGCTTGGATCCTGATACTTGTATTGGGATACTTGTATCCCGTGCCAATGTGCAGCCAAGCAGAGAAAAGGACAAAGCCTGGCCAGATGGCTCTGCAGGTGAAGGAGCTTGCTACCAAGCCAGATGACTGAGATTGCATCCTCAGATCCCACAGGGTGGAAAGGGAGAACTGTTGAAAACTGTCCTCAGACCTCTACGTGTGTACTGTGGCATGCTCATGCACACGCACCCCCACCCCTACCCATCCCTACCCCACATGAACATACATGTTTTTAAAGTGGGGGGCAAGCTATTTGGTGGTTATATACCTTCTGTGAGTGGATGAGATGCCAGCAACAGAGGAAAAAAAAACCCTTTATATGGAGAGAGGCTCTGTGCTCAGCAGCCAAAAGCACACAGCCTACCAACAAGACATGCTTTAAACACAAGGATGATTTCCAGATAATACCTCTGTCTAGCCGACATCCCCCCTGAGATTTTGCAATTAGCCTTGTTTTGACTCCATACTCTCCAATCAGCCTCCTGATTCTTATTTAGTCACTGCAGGCACCTCAATACCCAAAAGGGGTGCCCTGGATTACTGGAAATATGTAGTGCAGTTACCAGAACAGCAGAGTCTAACGCTGCGGAGGAATGGCTCTGTTTTATAGCCAATACATCAGCTCTCTGTAAGCTGAATGTAATTCAGTCCCTCATGGGGTAGCAAGCTCCACAGAGACTTCCCAGGGAAATAGAGGTTCTTTATCAGAAACCTGGGAACCAGACTCTCAATCACCATTTCCTTAGACCTCACTGGTCCTCAGTTTTTTCACATTAAAAAGCTGTGGGGAATGAGTACCTGCTTTGTGTGGCCGCTGGGAAGATGGATGGTGTTTACGGACCTGCATGTATATTAAACGATTTGGCCTCTGGAAAGTACTTGGAAGCACACCTGCTATTCAAAGTGACCCACTAGGTAGTGGCTACTTACAAGGATGGCTGCCCTACTGGCAGCAGCCAGGGGGCATCTCTCTTCCCTTGACTGTATGGCACAGCCTTCAATTTCATCCCTCTGGACACTCCACTCTGGAAATGACTTCACATGGAAGCTATAGTTGTCAGGGTGGCATCAGGAGCAAAGGACTTCTGTGGATATGCAGGTTATGTACTTCTTTGCTATGCAATTGCTGCCACCCATAAATGCTTAATTTTCAAGTCCGTCCATTTATTATTGCTATTATTATTTGCATTGAGCCCTGTTACAATTTGGCTAAGTACCCACCTAATGAATGACCTTTGTGCTGTTTCCCAATTGACTAAAGTCGTGTCCCCAGACTGTCACATTAATGTGATATAGTGGGATCTTTAAGAAGTGGGGCTTAATGAGAAGTCTAAGGTGGTAGGGGGCATGTGCTCAGACTAGCCTGTGGGAAGCTGGTCTTCTCCTTTCTCTTTGGCCAGCTTGTCTTGAAGTGAGCAGCTTATTCCACTGTTGATGGAGGCTGTTTGTTCGTGCCCGGCTGCTCAGACCCCAAATAATCACTCAGAAACTTTATTATTTGAGTCACTGCTTGGACAATAGCTTAAGTGTATTTCTGGCTAATTCTTATATCTTAAATTAACCCATTTCTATTAATCTTTGTAACACCACGTAGCTGTGGCTTACTAGAAAAGTTCCAGTGTGTCTGTCTCCTGTGGGCAGCTACATGGCTTCTTGTTGACTCTGTCTTCTTTCTCCCAGCATTCAGTTTAGCTTTTTCACCTAGCTCTATTCTGCTGTGTCATAGGCCCAGACAGCTTCTTTATTTATTAACCAATAAAATCAATACATAGACAGAAGGACTTCCCACATCACCTCCCCTTTTTTGTCTAATTAAAAAGGAAGATTTTAATTTTAACATAGCAAGATTACATACAACGAAACACTTATCAAGCAAGAATTATAGTTACAATATTTATATCTATTTTATCTTTTATCATAACTGAGAAAAACTATAATTATAACTATCTATTTTTCAACTCCATCAAAGACCCCAGAANAGTTACAATATTTATATCTATTTTATCTTTTATCATAACTGAGAAAAACTATAATTATAACTATCTATTTTTCAACTCCATCAAAGACCCCAGAAGGATATAATATTACCTAAGTTAACAGGAAGTGTACTTGTAAGCAACTTTTAAAACTCTAGAATTGACAGAGACATCTCGCTACCTGGACAGTCACCCATAGTTCTTCTGTAACATTGGGGTACCTATCTTCAGCCTACCTTTCTTCAGCCTACAGACCCATAGTATCCGGCAGACTTTCCATGAAGCAGGAAATTTCAAAGATAGTTCCTCCTTTTTATTTTATTTTAGTCCTTCTGTATATGTGCTGCTTTCATCAGTTAATAAAGAGGCTGCTTTCAGCCAATGGCTTAACAGAATGTAGCCAGGCAGGAAGTATAGGTGAGGCCACCAGAACAGGAGAATTCTGGGAAGAGGAAAGGCTCAGTCTGCAGTCATCATCCAGACACAGAGGAAGGAAGATGAGACTTCCTCGCTGATGAAAGGTAGCAAGCCACATGGCTAACACAGACAAGAATTATGGGTTAATGTAGAATGTAACAGTTAATAAGAAGTCTGAGCTAATAGGCCAACCAATAATTAATGTAGGCATCTGTGTGTTTCTTTGGGACTGAATGGCTGCAGGACCAGGCAGTATAGAAACCTATGTCCACACTCCATGATGAGTCCCCCTGCCATAACAAACTGCCTTGCCACAGACTTCCAACTGGTTGTGAACTGAAAACTTCCCAAGCTGTGCCAAAGGAAACCTCTCTACTCTGTAAGCTGATTATCTGGGGAGTTTTGTTACATGAACGAAAGCTGACTAACACACCCTCCCAACCCATGCAGCTACAAGTGACCAAGCTAACCGCTTCCCTCTCAGGTGGCTCTCTCTTCCATGTTATGCAAACAATGATGTGATGGATTGAAAGAAAATGGCCCCAAAAGGGAGTGGCACTGTTAAGAGGTGTGGTCTTGATGGAGTAGGGGTGGCTTTGTTGGAGGAAATGCATCACTGTGGAGGCGGGCTTTGAGGTCTCATATATGCTTAAGCCACGCCCAGTGAGACAGTTCACTTCCTATTGCCTGCAAGATATAGCACTCTCAGCTACCTTTCCAGCACCATGTCTGCCTGCATGCTGCCTTGCTTCCCTCCATGATAAGGGACTAGATGTCTGAACTGTACTTGAGCCACGCAAATAAATGTTTTCCTTTGTAAAAGTTGCCATGGTCATGGTGTCTTTTCACAGCAATAGAAACCCTAATTAAGAGAAATGACAAAATGTATAGACTTCTTAGAGCCAGAGCAACATTTCCAAAATGAAGTCCTCTCTCGGGGATCTTGAGAGACTCATGGGAACCCAAAGGAAATTATGGATGCTTCTCAGCTTTTAAAATTTTTTTATATATGTATGGGTTTTTTGGATTTAGGCTTTCTCTACATAGCCCTGTCTGTCCTGAAACTCACTATGTAGACCAGGCTAGACTTGAACTCAAAGAGATCCCCTTGCTTCTATCTTCCTAATGCTAGTATTAAAGGACACATCTATATCTCCACTCCTGCCTCCTAAGCAATGAACCTACTTGGTAATTCCTTGTGAGATGATTTCAGCCAGCATGACCTTCAGAGCAGGGAGTTAGTATACCACTGTAGCTATTGCAAGGGTCCTAACAAGAGAAGGGCCTTCCATTGGCCCCTAATAATAGACATGACTGCAGGAGTTAGAGGGAAGGGGTGGGCAGTGTTCACAAGTGACTGCTTGCAAGCAACAGCTATGGTTCCCAGGAGTTCCCCACCTGCTGCTGAACCTGGAAAGTCTCCATCCATTTTAGTGTCCCTGGGAGACACCCAGAGGATGCTTCCCTCAGACGGGAGGAACTGTAGTTACCTCGCCACTAAATTCTGCCATGGGAGTTAAAGGCAGAAAGGGTTGAAACACATACCATAAGTCATTCTTCTTTGAGTTTCCAAGATGGACTAGCTCAAAGAAACATGAGTTCTACAAGTGTCTGGCCACATGGCACTCATACATATAAATGTACTTTGTCCATGCAGTGAGTCTATCTTTGGTGCTGGGAACCGGCGCATAACTTCTCCGTTCCCAAGTCAGCCCCTGTCCTTCCTACAGTCTGGGAGCCCTTTATCTATGGCCACACAATTTTTCTTTGGTTGCCCATAGTATGGTTATGTGGGCTGGCCTTCTGAAATGCACACTAGTAAAAGGAAGCCACCTACAAACCCCAGCTCTCTACAGCTTGGTATCTTTGATCAACTCAGCTCACTTTGCTCTGATTTTAGAATCTAGAACCATAGTGAGTCTTGTTTCTAAGAAGGGACTTTGCCATCCTGTTGAAGGAGCCTGAGAAATAGTTTTCAAGGCTACAGAGAAAACAAGGACTAGAAAAATGTCTGTTTATTGCCAGTTCTCCCACAGTCACTTACATAAGGGCTGGAGTTGAGACAGGCTGTCCCGCCTGGACTCAGGATAAGAGCTAACACTCCCGGGGAACGATGACAGAAACAACGTGGGAACCACAGGGTTCTGGCCCATGACGTCCAGGAAGGAACACCAAGTGGTGTGTGGCGATTAGTCTTTTCACAATGATGCGGTGGTTTCCTGGGGTATTTGGAAGCATTTGGTGGGGGCACAGTCTCCAAGAGGGGGAAAGGCTCTGAGAACAAGATATGAATAGTTCCTTGTTTTCCATTTTTAAGATAGAACAATACACACTTGGCTGTGTGCGTCTAAGAGGGGAGTCAAAAGTTCAGGTGTCTTCTGGCCTTGTAGATTCATCCTGACTCACAACAGCACAAATAAACACTGTATCCAAATCTGGGACGGTTTCAAAGTTTGAGAGAAACCATGTACAGTTTTGTTCAGTTGAATTTTGCAGACATAAAGAAACATACTAAATCCTTTCTTCATGAAACAACACCCCAAAACTAACTCTGCCAGGAAACAGCGTAAACCCCACAGACAGATTATGCTCAGAGGTCCAAGGGGACAACTCGCTTTCCCCCGCATGTTAGTGGACAGCAGATGTGGCTATACCACAGTAGAGGCAAACAAACAAGCTTGGCAACACAGCCACAAGACAAGCTTAGCTCTTCTTCACAGCCTCCCTTTGAGGGAGACGCTGCTGCCTCTTTTGCATGCTGTTCCCAGCTTTCCACGAGGATCTGAAAAACGCTTTCCATATGTTTTCATTTAATGTCTGAGTAAAATGTGGGCCCGGCCTTCCTTGTTCCTTCCTCAACAGTGCGGCTGAGTAATTGCCCATTGACTTTTCCGCTTGCCTGTCTACCCAGGTGTGCGGTTTTCTAAAGCTAAGTCTAACTCTTAGCATCTGTCATCACAGAAAGCGGTCCTCTTGTTGCATCTAGATGACAAGTCGGAACTAGTATAGTCTTACACATAAGCCAGATCTAACCAGCATTTTACTGATGGCCTTGTGTCTGGCTCATTCTTTTCCTACCTGCCTTTCTTGCCTCTCTACCCCTTCTCTAACCCTTCCTTCTTCCTTCCCCTCTGTTGCCAAAACCACTAAGCTCTGGTCAGAGAGATGGCTCAGTGACCAAAGGCACTTGCGGCCATGCCTGAAGATCTTAGTTTGTTCCCTGGAAGCCACACTGTGGAAGCAGAGTGGTAACCAGCTCCAGCGATGGTCCTCTGACCCTACAAGCGTGCCACTGAGTGCATGTCTCACCTCCCCACACACAAACAAGTAAATAAATATAAAAATATTTAAAGAAAAGTGCTTTATTAAAGCCTCCCTAAATGTCTGATCTATGCTTGGTTATATGCCATATATATACCACAGAACACAAGCACACTCCCCAGGGTTCCCAAGGTTAGCGTCGGTCTCTGCGGGTTGTGGCCATGATTCACTTTTAACTAAGGTGGAATCCAAAAAGCAAGAAAGGAAGTGGGCAGAACTACAGGCCGCCCCACGGAAACAACTGAAATGTCTCACCTGGTTTACTGCTCCCCTTCTTTCTGCTGATCGCCCTCCCAAGCCATCACAGACAGGCTGGGCTCTGACGCTAATGACTCATTATCTTCAGTCTGCCTTTCGGGGTCCCAAGAAAATGGGAAAACTGAGAACAAAAGTTTACCCAGGACCCGGGAGTCGCAAGTGGAAGAAGCATCTTGAATCAATGAAAACCTAAAACCAAAATGCATTTGTTCATGTGACAAACCCATGAGACAGGGAGGCAGACAGAGAGATGCTAAACGGCTCCAAGGATGCGCCCACACTCCTCACCCCTGCCTGTGGCCATCTTCCCAGACCGGGTCCCACCATGAGGTGAGGATGTGGCCACTGAGAGGAAAAATAACGGCTCAGGACCCCAAGACGAAGTTCTTGGCGCAACGGAGATTTATTTTCTCCACAGGAAGAGAGGGTAGAGAATAAGGGGGAGACAGCAGGCAAGGGAGAAGGGGAAGGGAATAAATAAGGAGGTGCAGGGTATTTGTCCCTGGGGAACAAAGGACTTCCTCTGGGAAGAGAGGAGACAGATGTGGCCCATAGGAAAATGATGGTTTATAAAGGTACAAAGGGAAAACCCTGTATCAGGATGGGGTATTTCATTTTAATTGGGGGCATATTAATTAAGTGAGCCAAAGGGGGCTTCTGACTGCTAGACTTCAGTACTTTGATAGCTGGACCTTGGGAGTCAGCCTCAGAAGGAGGAAGTGGCCAAATAAGGGAACAGACCTGGGTGGCCAGTTTGGGGGATGTAATCTAATGGCTTTTAGCAAGCAGTTAGTTAGTGGGAAAGAATGGCAGGGCCTGCCAGAGCCATATTTGTCAGGCCCGGGCTAGCTAGAGACTCTTCAGTAACCAGCATAACTTATTTTCCCATATAGCCTGTGACTTCAGTAGAAACAGTTTCTACCTCTTTCCCCCTCCCCCGCCCCTTCCCTACTCCCAGCCTGTCACTTTTGTGGATTAAGAGTCCCTAAGGAATGGTGCTGATTGGGCCACAATGAGGAGGGAGCATGTGAACTGTGCAGTTTACTCTCCTGCCTAGTCGAGGGTCTCCCTCTGTGACAAGGCCTATTTAAATGTAATTAACAGCCATTAAAACAACTGAGGAAAGGATCACTGAGTCACAGCAGGCAGACAACTCTGCCTCAGATCTTTGTCCCATCAGTGGGGGCCACAAGATACATGTGATCTGGGTCTCACCCCCCACACACACACGTACAGCACCAGCAACTGCCCTACCATCCTTGAAAAGATCAAAGACTTTTCCTGGTTTTCTTAACAATGCCAAATATTATTAATAACTATAGTCAAAATCTGGAGCTTCACAGAAAGACTATAGACTTGGAAAGTTAGAAACATAAAGGAATCTAAATCATTTCCTACCTCCACCTAGAGCTAAACAAAAAAGTGGGTGGCAGGTGTTCAAAGGTCTATGAGGTCATTCATTGCATGAGGAAGAAGAGAACACCTAAGATCCTCTTAGGCAGTGGTTCTCAACCTTCCAAATGCTGTGACCCTTTATTGCAGTGTCTCACGTTGTGGTGACCCCCCCTCCCAACCATAAGTATTTCATTTCTACTTCATAACTGTAATTTTGCTACTGTTATGAATCATAACGTAAATATCTGTGTTTTCTGATAGTCTTAGGTGACCCCTGTGAAAGGGTCATTTGACCCCCAAAGAGGTCGTGTCCCACAGGTTGAACACTGCTCTATGTTCTGTAAGGTAATGAGACTGCCGTCAGCCTAGCCTGAGGTCCCTGGCTCCCTCCTTCAGTAGAGCACTGGCCTCCACTCAGTCTTACAAACTGGTTTAACAACCAGCAGGGCTTCAAGTTCGGGGTCCCACTGAGGTGTTTCCAGTCAGTTACTCCATGCAAACTGAACAGGTACAGGTACCTGTAAGGGCTAGGAATCCTCAGTCTTTGAAAGAAACAGGCGTCTCCCCTTGGTCCTCATCTCAGTGTGTCAAGTGTGTCACATTTGTGTCTCCTGCTGTGTTTGTCAGTATTGCCACTCCCTCTTCTGAGGCTCTGTCAGAGTCACCAACTCAGAGCTGACAAGATAAACATGGAGCTAAACACAACCATCCAGAAAATCTTTAGAGCAAACTTCAGATCACAAAGAATTAGAGGACACAGAAGTACAGAGAGAGAGAGAGAGAGAGAGA
>LOEQ01000465.1:648926-659836 GCA_001685075.1 Bramus lutescens | reverse complement strand
CTGTGAGTTCAAGGCCAGCCTGGTCTACAAGAGCTAGTTCCAGGACGGGCTCCAGAGCTACAGAGAAATCCTGTCTCGAAAAACAAAACAAAACAAAAATCAAAGTCTCCTATGTGATGAAGAGAGGCCCTTTCATCCTTGCCTCCGGAAGTTCAGAGTGCGCATGCGAGAAGTGGTGCGATGGCTACGGTAAAGCATGAGGTCAGTACTACAGGGATATATGGCCAAAGGGGGGAAAGAAGAGACGATCACCAAGTCATCCTGCCAGCGCTGGGGCCCACAGCCAGGCATCCTGTGGGAAGCACAAAGCAGCCCCAAAGGAAAGAAAATAAGCTTAGCTACCCAAACCTCCTCTTCAAAATAAAAGCTTCTCTATCTCATAACACAAAATAAAAGTGTCTCATGGCACAGCCTGCACCTCACTCTACCAGATGTTCCCAAGGTTAGCTGGTTGCACAACATTCTTCTTCCCCTTTTTTGGAACCTCCCCAACCATGACCACACCACTAATGATAAGCTATTTAAAGACACCAAGTACCCGGAATCATTTTTATATCCACTACGCTCCCTACCCTGCCTGCTAATGATGACTCTTAGTGCTATTTCTATCCTGAGTTGTCATGCCTACTACAGACTGGACAAAACACACCACCTTACACACAAGTGCACGCGCTCATGACATTGACTGTGCTGACATAACAAGGGGCCTGCCATAATTGGTTTTGTAAAAGCCACTTCTCCTAGTTTATGGTCAATTAAATCATTGGTACATAGTCTCTAGTTTTCCTACTCTGTGATTGGAGGGCTGGTAGGGTTCCAGACTCAGCTCACCCACCTGGCACAATTACACATCAGTCACATGGTTTGGGGATAGTCAGGGGAGAAGGGATGAATGGATGCTGTGTTCACAGACAACAGGAAGATGCCACAGGCGGCAGCACCAACCATGAGCGGTGCCTGAACACACCAGAAATGGTAACTTCTAAGAGCTGACCCTATTTATGTTTAATCTTAACTGATTTTTTTTAAAAATGTGTGTTAGTATTTTGCCACGGGAAGCTTCAGGTCCCCTGAAACTGGTGCTACAGACAGTTGGGAGCCGTCATATGGGTGCTGGGAGTTCAACCTGCATCCTTTGGAAGAGCAGCCAGGGTTCTTAACCACTGAGCCATCTCTCCAGCTGGTTATTTTTATGTCTCTCTGGGTTGAGGAGGCAAAACCAGATGTCTTATTTGTTAGGAAAGATCATCAGGTCCAAGAGGGTCACTGAGTGGAAGAGGGCTTGCCTAGCAGACACAAGCCTTGGATTTGATTCCCAGTACTACAACCAACAAATAAATGTTTTGGGGATATGGTGCCGCACACTTGTAATCCCAAGTCTTAGGAGGTTGACGCAGGACTGTAAATTTGGGCCCAGCTTGCGCTACATCGATCCCATTTTAGAAAAACAGGGACCATTTGTGAGAACAGGCTATGGTTTGGCTGGAGGTCATTATTACCTAACCTAGGACATAAGAAAGAGAAGCCTGTGGTGGAGAGAAGCCTTCTCACTCCTGCCCAGGGTTTCCTGGTCACCAAACAGAGGCACTTTTCACTCAATGCAGTGTGCGCTCCCTCTGGAGCCTTGGAAATGAATGAGACTCCTCACGCTCCATCCACAGAGCACCCATGCAAGGCAGGAGGGCTGCGAGAGAGGGGTGGGGAGAGTCCTAGTCAAAATAAAAACACAGATTTCTGCAGGGCAGTACCTCCAGCGGCAAAGGCAACTTCTTCCTTCCTCCTGAAGTTGAGATGGAAGGAAGTTAAATCCGGGTGCTTATCTCCATGGGTAACTTTCTGGCCTTCTTTCTCTGTCATCTGAAATCTCTTTGGCTCAGATGGTCTGTTCTGTCTGTTGGTCTTGTTTAACCTATCTCTCTGCCACCAAAGCTATATGAGGAACGGCAAATGTATCAGCTGCCTTGTTGTAATAGAATGAGCCAGAAAACCAACTCTGAAGCCTGAGAAGGCGGAGAAGAGGGGAATGTTTAACTCTTGGGTCACCACCTGTCACTCGGGCAGGTCTGTCAAAGGAGTATGAACTGCAGTAAACTGTGCTCAGAAATGCGACTCTGTGAGATGAGCCTATGGCATCTCTCCCCCCCACACACCCGTTAGTCTGCCAGTGGTCATTGTCTGCTTTTGCGGACTTTGTTGCTCCCACTGCTCACTTGCTACAATCTTTCCAGAAGATGATGACTTACCTGTTGAGGTGTCGCTTTGGGGCTATGATGTAAAAAATAATTTGAAAAGTCCTCCCGTGAGATGAAAATGTCAATTATTTTTTTCCTTGCGATATCCTTTTTGTCTTTTTAAGTCGTTCTCGTCCATTTCTGCAGATCTCTACTCCCTGCTGTCCCACCACCACCTTGAAACCCCAGTTGGGTGCTTTCCTTGGCCCTTGACCGGAAGTGTGAAAGCAGAGTGGAGAGGTTTGTGGTTAGATGTGGTCAGAAGTAAGAAAGATGGATGGTTCAGTCAGCTCCAGGAGGGGCATGCGTTCAAGGAAGAGAACAAAACCCATGGCACCTGAGGAAAACAGATGAACATTCTTAATGTCCTACTACATAGCAGGCATGGGACAGTGACCCCAAGGCCATGCTCTCCAAGGGAGGAAGCCAGTGCTTGAGAAGGTGACAGGGGAACCTACTGACGAGACTGAACTCTTCTTAGCAGAAATCCCACTCGGCTCTGCTCACAGAGGCTAGCCACACATCTCCCTGATGTGTCTCCCTCGTCCTTCAAACTACTCAACCAGAAACAACAGGCACAGACCAGCGCCGAGGCGGTAACTGGTGTCAATGTCAGATAGACATGCTACCAGCACAAGACAGCATGCTGGACTGTAGGACAGCCAGCGTTCAGTGGCAACACTGAGCAGATGATCACTGACAGGAGCTCCCTGCTCCACAGAATCATCCAGAGCTATTGATACTGACATGGCATGCTTCCCCAGGTGGTCCCTCATGGTAGTGCTGGAAAGTGTCTGGTGGCTTAACAGGCCTTGTCTTGTCCCTTGATCTTGTAATCCTAAATCAAGAAAGCCTTGATCTTTATCCAAGTGAAAAGCAGGAAACTAGGGTTAGGCCAAGAACTGGGCTGTTTAGTTCACGATTCAACACTGGGAGAAGTAGAAGCTTCAAGTCTAGGCCTGTTCTAAGTTTGGCAAACACCCGTGTGTCTGTTACACTTACAGCTCTACACAAAACAGCCGCATGCCCTGGCCTCTGTCCTGACCAGGACTGGAAAGTGTATTCCACAACACCCTGTCCTGCTGATATAGTGTCCTTCCCACCATTAAAGGCCGTGTGACCAAGGCCACAGTCTCTGGAGCCAGATATCCTCGTTTGATCCTTAGCTATACCACTTCCTGGCATGGTATCTCTGTTCTATATCTATGAAAAGAAGTGAAAGAAGTCAGGGCAGGAACTCAAGGCAGGAACCGGAAGGCTGGAATTGAAGCAGAGGCCATGGAGGAGTGCCGCTTACTGGCTTGCTTCTCCTGACTTGCTCAGCCTGCTTTCATATAGAACCCAGGACCACCAACCCAGGGATGGTCCCACCCACAATGACTGACAGACTTGCTTATAAGCCAATCTGATGGAGGCATTTCCTCGGTTGAGAGTCCCTATTACCAAATAACTCTAGTTTGCATCAAGCTGACAAAAAACTAACCAGGACAATGCATGATGACTCTTAATTTTTACTAGTATAATAATAAAAGTGGTGATTCACATAACTTAATTTCCCATAAAGTAGGTATGTTATCAGTTCAACAAGAAACCTTGGACCTTCCAGAGCTACCCTAGGGTCTAGGTTTCTCCATCTCTCCTTTTGGTGAACTGAACTTCGGGGAGACTTGGAGGGGGCTGCCCCACTAGAGCACACCGGAAACAACGTTAGTAATTACATTAGAAATAGATGCTGCTTATTCTGCCTCAGATTAAGCCAAACCTGTATACATTTCATCACTTTAAAAATACATGTGTAAACATCCTGTCATAGATGGGAGAGGGGCAATGCAGCATGTTCGGACAGCTAATGACAGTCAACGGTGGCCACTGGGGGAGTGGAATGTGTTGTTTTCAGAAGTGTATGGGTTACCCATGCTTCCTGGGACAGCTTCACACCCATGCCATGAGGGATCATGGTTAAACCCGATGAGTTGCAAAGCAAAGAGACAACGGAAGTGGGATGGGGACTTGGTGGCAGGGAAGGAAGCTAAGAGAAGGTCCAGGAATGCAGATGATCATAACATACTATACATGTGTATGAACTGTCAAAGAGTATGTGTGCATGTGTTCATATATACACGGACTGACCCTGACTCTCAGCTTGACTTATCATTTATGCTGATGTAAGCAGGACTCATACTCATCAAAAAAAAAAAATACGGCAAGTTCGCGATTTGCTCTTTTCCCCAGTTAGCCATGGGCAGTACCACACCCTCTCATGATGCCGAAGGAGTGTGACAGCACACCAGAACTCCCAGTCAGTCACGTGATCATGAAGGCCAAAACCACCAACTGACTTTACGGTGAAGTGTGTCGCTACACAAATGTGCTGGGTAGGTTAGGTCTGTTAAATGTCATTGCCTTTTAATTTTTTAAAAATTGAGATAGGGTTTTGTTATACAGCCTAAACTGACCTTGAACTCCAGATCCCTGGGCCTCAACCTCCCCAAGGTTGGGGTGACAAGCACACAACACCACATCAACCTCTACGCATGCATTTGGATTGGATATTTTCCATTTTACGGTGGTCTATTGGGACAAACCTTTCAAAATAGTCAAAGAAGGGAACATCTATATTTTTGGTTTTCTTTGGTGACACACTGGAGTCATTTGTGAGTAGAAAAACCAGTTCTTGTACTCACAGACATAGATCAAAGACCCCAGCAACCACTGTCAAGTGCCATACCCTTGGCC
Source organism: Bramus lutescens (assembly GCA_001685075.1). Taxonomy (NCBI): domain Eukaryota; kingdom Metazoa; phylum Chordata; class Mammalia; order Rodentia; family Cricetidae; genus Bramus; species Bramus lutescens. Next base: position 654,869 of record LOEQ01000465.1, on the reverse strand, counting down.
TCAAGAGTCACGCATGCGAGGGCTCTGAGCCCTAAACTACTGCCTCCTGGGTGCTGTTTTCATGTTCAGTGTCATCACCTGCTTCCAGATCCAATCCTCTCTTCCACATCACTGTCTGGGCTCCCTCCTGAGCGTGACATCATGCCACTAACACACATGGGGGAGGTTATGCTCTATTGGCTCTCACATGCTCCTTCACTCCAGTCTTGTACCGCTTTGCCACTTCATCCACCCTGGATGCTAGTTTCCAAGCACTAGGCTTGAAGCTGTGGGTATTCATGCAGACAGAGCTGTTGAGAGGGGCCGTGGCAGTTAGCACTCTCACAACCACCAAGGGCACGGGGAAGATGCTCAGCCCTCCCTCATTCTAAACACACAACATGCTGTAGAAACAGGCAACTGCTGTGGCCTGCTGTGGAGAGTATCCTGACAAGGAGGAGGAGGACGACCCCAACGGTCTGTAAGATCTGGGGTACTATTGTCCGCACGCAAGCACGCATGAGGCCATGAACAAATAACTTTGGAATCAATGAAAAGGACAAGGATGAATGAAAAAGGGCCAGGCTTGGGACGCTTGTGACAACCAGCGATGGCAACTGCCCAAGCAGTCATCCAGCATCCCACTTCAGAAGCTGTCACGGACTTGAGTGGATACCTACTAGGGTCCTATTCTACCCACTCACCGAGGCCTGTTTTGATGAATTGCTCAAACGACGGTCTCCATGGCAATGAACTGACATGCGGAATGCTAGAATTAGGAAGCAAACAACTGCACTAAAAAGCAGACCTGAAATTTGCTCCTGATGGAAATGAAATGAGAGCACTCTGGTCGAGAGAACAATGATGAGAGGTGAGCCAGCCCCTTACAGGGCCCAGCCTCATGGCCATGTTCCTTCACACACCTGGTGGGGCTGACTTTCACAAGCAGCTGAGGGAGATGGTTCCTTTTTTGGGGAGGGGGGTTTCATGACAGGGTTTCACTGTGTAGCCCTAACTGTTCTGAAACTCACTCTGGAGACCAGGCTGGCCTCAAATTCAGATCTCCCTACTTCTGCCTCCCAAGTGTGGGATTAAAGGGGTGTACCACCACCACCCGGCTGGGAGATGGTTCTTGCACACAGTTCTAACTGGATACGTCTCCCTGCAGTAACCCTCAACTGGCTGACCGCTTACAGAAATTCTCAATGGAACACCATCTTCTCTGCCTCCACCGTAAGCTATTCCACTCAGATAGCCGGCTTGCTTTCCTTTGGTGTTGACTTTGGTAGCTACACTTCTGTTTAGGAAAATCTCATTTGTTTTATGTCTTAAGTGACTTAGTTGGAACTCAGGAGCCACTCTGTAGGACTGTCTTCATTTCTCTCCTTCTCTCTGAGTGAGTATTGACTCCGTTGCCCTGGAGACAAGATAAACAATGTGGTTCTCTGAGAACAATACGTTTTTTATTCTTCTCTGTGGGGAAAAATTGGATAAGATTTAAAATTTTTAAACATTTAAAGGTTGGCATTTTCTACATCTGATATTTTATCTTTCAGCTTCTCTCTCTGCTCAGCCATGACCCTCAACATCAACAATGAAATCCACACTGAACTACTCTGGTTATTTACCTTTTCTTTGCCAATCCTCGACCAGCATAGGATTTATAAATACCTTTTAAAGACATGGCATTTGCCATTCATTTAGTGCATTTCATTATGAACTTATCAAGGGCCACATGCTCAGAAGGGTGAGAGGCCCTCTTATCTCAGCGTGTGTATGAATGTTGTGAAGGAAGTTGCCCAGGTCTGTCAGGACACCCAGATGACTGTTGGGATAGGAGTGTATGGCAAGTTCCGGGTGAGCAGAAGCTAGGCTTGAATAAAGGAGAATGAGAGGTGGGAGAGGAAGTAACACTAAAGAAACACACTAGCACAAATGAGAATGCTCTTGACCTCAGCCCAAAGGCTGCGCAGTCATGACAGATGGTAGACTGCTTTAGATTCCCGGAGACATGCCCTGTTACTTCAGAGGACATTTACTGAATAAAGGACTTTGTGTAGAAAGTAAAGCAAGAAGGAATGAAGGGGACTTGTGGATGACTCTGGATAAAATGCTTGCCAGGAAAATGTGAGACAAGAGTGTGAATCCCAGTACCCACATAAGAGCTCCAGGCTCGATGAGATGCCCTGCTCAGTCAGTGAAGAGAGATCAAGAAGACACCTGACGTCAGTCTCTGGCCTACACACGCACGTGTGTGCCATTGTGCATACGAACATACATACATATCACACACAAATATAGCGACCTGGTTAGTTTATGTCAATGTGATATAAGCTAGCGTCATCTGAGAGGAGGGAACCTCAGCTGAGAAAATGCCTCCATTAGATCTGGATGTAGGGTATTTTCTTTACTAGTGATTGATGGGGGAGAGTCTAACCCTGGGCCGGTGATTCTGCTTCTATAAGAAAGCAGGCTGAGCAAGCCATGAAGAGCAAACCAGTAAGCAGCACTCCTCCACGGCCTCTGCACCAGCAGCTCCGCCTCCAGGCTCCTGCCCTGTTTGAATTCCTATCCTGATGTCCTTCAGTGAAGGACTGCAATTTAGAAGTGTAAGCTGAATAAATCCTTTCCTCCCCAACTTGCTTTCAATCATGGTGTTTCATCACAGCAACAGAAGCCCGAAGACAGAAAGAATGAATAAAATACAATTATATGAAGCATAAAACATTTTTGTCCAACTAATATATTCGACACTGGTCCTATAGGATCATATTTCCTAGCAATTTTATGGCCACCTTAGTTTGTAGAAGTATAGTCAGTGATGTACGACATGAAAGATGCCCAACAATGCAGATCTTGGAACAAACTCCCCACCTTAAAAGATGCAAGAGACTCCAGCATGGTGTCTCAGACTTGTCATCAAGTACCCAGGAAGCAAAGGCAGGAAGACGGGAGGATGGTTCAACTTTAGCTACAGAGTGAGTTCTCAACCAACCTGGGCTACAAACCAAGGAGAGGGAGGGGATGAATGTGAGGATATACAATTACAGAAGAATACAGAGCCAGAGCGTGGGAGATTTGACTCCCTGGGTGACAACGCCACTTAGGGAGCACCGCTTACATGACGCAGTTTAGTCTCCTTCAAGATAGCTGTAAAGGGCATCATGTTGGCACACTGAAGCCCTAGGTATCAGCCAAGGACAAACGCTAAATTACTCATTTGCTCTCCCTCCCTCCCTATTTGTTTTGTTGGGGTTTTTGTTGTTGTTTGTTTTGTTTTTGTTTTTCAAGACAGGGTTTCCCTCTGGCTGTCCTGGAACTCACTACATAGACCAGGCTGGCCTTGAACTCAGAAATCCACCAGCCTCTGCCTCCTGAGTGCTGGGATTAAAGGCATGCGCCACCACACCTGGCACAGCTAAATCGTTCTTGAGACAGAGTTGCTGCATAGGCCCTGGAAAAAGTCATGATGTCTTATGTTTTTGAGACAGTGCCTGAATTTGACTGTTTCAAGCCTGCTGGAGCAACTGCCAGAGAAAAACTTCCATGACTTGATGAATTGATACAGTGATACCCTGGGGCTGCTGGCTCTACACACGCCCAGGAGGCAATAGGGTACAGCAGCTAAGGCCAGCACAGCCCTTCCATATTAGCAGGTCTGAAGACATTGCCAAAGATTCTCAGCACAGAAGCACCCATTCAGACACTGACGGTCAAAGCTGCCACATAACTCAGATCCTGAAAAGGGAAGGTGTCACTCTATGTCACACAAAAGGGATCACCATCTAGGTCAAGGTCAGTGAAGATGAGACTCTGTATGGGCAAGTCCTCTAGGTTTCAAGAAGGAGCCACTGACAGTCCCCAGTCCCTAAGGCAAGAACAGGAGTGGAAGAGTCAGGTCCCTGGGAGACCCTGTCACAGAGAATATAGGGAATGGATAATACATGGAAAGGGACAGACACCCAAATGAATGAGAGGAAGGGAGGGAGGGAGGGAGGGAGGGAGGGAGCGAGGGAGCGAGGGAGCGAGGGAGCGANGAGGGAGGGAGGGAGGGAGGGAGGGAGCGAGGGAGCGAGGGAGCGAGGGAGCGAGGGAGGGAAGAAAGAATGGAGAACGGGAGGAAGGGAGGGAGGGAGGGTGGGTCAGAAACCCAAACCCAAAGAGAAATATTAATCAGAAATGAAATGTAGTGTTGATATACGAAGGACAGGGTGATCAAAGGCCACACTGCCGATCTGAACGTAGCAATTTACTCACTGAGGACAGCTATTCTGATTTAAGCAAACAGCTCCCCCCCCCCATCAGTTCCCTTGGGAAGGAATCGTAGTCTCAGGACTTTTTGATCCCTCAGACATTAGTCTCTCCACGTGGGGATCAAACAAAAATGCAGAGAGAGCATGGACGTATCTATTTTGTACCAGCCCTCTGCTACCTGAGCTGAGAACACATGAGAAATGTGATCTTCAAGTCCAAAGCAATGTTGTAGAAAATCCCAATAAGTAGACTTAAAACCCATGTGCGTATGTGTGTACGTCTGTATTTTAATGCCACACCACATCCGCTAAACCCTCACCTGTAGGCGATCTTTGCAAGGCATTTACCTATAAACAAACACTAAGCCCTGGCTACTTCCACGCAGGAATTGCCCAACAATATAATAATGCTTGCCAAATCCCTAGTCAAATTTCATTTAAATGGAGCAAACCAGCTGAAACCAGCCACTCTGTCACATCCGCCCTGCCAGGACGCTCTTGCCAGAAAGCGAAGATGTTCTTGGCAATTCCTCCTGACACACCCATCATTCTGTTCCCAAAGAGGTTTGTGCAAATTCGTCCTTAAAAATGAAAACACCTGGGGCTGGAATGCAGCCCAGTTGCTAGAGTGCTTGCCTAGCATACACAATGCCCTGAGTTTGATTCCACCACTGCCTAAAACTGGGCATAGCAATGCAGCTATAACCCCAGCACTTGAGAAGTAGGGACAGGAGGGTCAGAAGTTCAGGGTAACCCTCACCTATATAGTAAGTTTGAGACCTGCTTGAGACTACGTATTGAAAAACAATAAAAATAAAAGCACTAATAATAACGTGCTAAGAACCACCAAGGACTCTTCGTATGCCACCTGACGCTACTCCCAGGCTGTGAGTCAAGGTGCTGGCAGGAAAGGAAGTAGCTACCAGCAAGAACTCTAGCTTCCTAGCTCCCTCCGGGCTTCTGACCCTTGTGACCTTGGGGGGGATTATCAGTGGGAGGACACAAGAGACACACTTCCAACAACTGGCTCCTTCAAACCCCGCCACCCTCACTTCAGAAAATTAGCCTCTGCTTTCCACTTCTCCCCCCCACTTGCACCCCAGCTCCCACCCAGTGCCAACTCCTCAAGTCTCACCAGTCATAGAGTGGGCACTAAAAAGTGCAATGGCCTCAGAGGACCCCTGGAAATTTCATTTCTAAATGCACTCTGCTAACGAAGAAAGGGTAAGTTTACAAAGTACCAAGAAATATCACGTTTATGTATTTTCATTATTCACCTCGGAGCAATGGTTCTAACCTCCAGTTACAGTATCTGCAGAAGCCCCTGACTACAGGTCGCGCTAAGAGCGCTGGCATCTCAAGGCCCTAGTCTGATATCTCCCAGAGAGAGCCTTGAGTGGAGGAATTTGATTATCACTGTAGCCAAGAGCTCCACTCCCTGGGTTTCAGGCATCCTGGGAATTCTCCACAAATATTTCTAAGTCTTGTTCCTCATCAGGTAAGTAAACCATCCCATAAGGGTAGGATTTCCTCAGAGGGAGTGCCTGCTGCCCTCCCCTCCCCCACTCTTCATTGCAGACAGCCAATAATCAGGCCCCTCGGGAGTTTTGCAGAGCAAGGATGAGGCACACAAAGGGTTACTATAACAAGTGGTCCCCCAGGGGCTGGAGAGATGGCTCAGAGGTTAAGAGCACTGGCTGCTCTTCCAGAG
>LOEQ01000465.1:583067-596733 GCA_001685075.1 Bramus lutescens | reverse complement strand
ATAGATAGATAGATAGATAGATAGATAGATAGATAGATAGATAGATAGCCAGCCAAGGCAAAAGGAAGGGGGTCATGGTCTTGAAGGACATCACTAAGGGGTCCACACTCCAACCCAGAGCCAGCCCAACTTCTGGACTTTGTGTGCTGTGAGATGCTTGTGAGAGCAGATTTCCTAAGTCTACAGTACCATTATTCAGATTCTAGTTTCCTTTCATCATTCTGGGTTATACAACAAAAAGGCAGACCCCAAACTCAAGTCTGTGTAATTACCAAACACCTCTGCATCCCCAAGAGCCCTCCGATGGGAGAGGATGTCTCTACAGGTTCTGCCTGGTTGCCAAGTAACAGCTTCAGTGGCCCTCCGTCACAGCTTCGGATGCACTCCTGGCTTGGCCATTAATTAGCTGTGTGATCATGGGCAAGTTTCTCCTTCTGTATGCCTCATCTGAGAAATGGGGGCCAATGAGAGCACCTGCCCACAGAACTTCCAAAGACACAACACTTCGAAGCAATGGAGATACTGGGTGACTGAGTTCACAGATAAAGGGGCCTGCACAACATGATTTTTTGTCTTGCTTTTTGCTCCTGTTGTTTTGTGTCTTTATTTGGTTGATTTGGGGTTGGCAATATTAGGAATCATTTGCTAGGCAAAAACTCTATCAGTGAGCTCTCTCTGTCTCTCTGTCTCTCTGTCTCTCTCTCTCTCTCTCTCTCTCCTGTTCTCTTTCTCTCCAGTTAAACATTTTTAATTAGTTAGCTGTCCTTGTTCATTTCAAAGAAGACATTAGAGGAGGCATTTAAATGCTACTCATAATGTCTCTGCTATTTTTAGAAGTGTTTCCCAAAGGTCCATCTGTTAAAGGCTTAGTTGTAGACTGTGGGGCTATTGGGAAGTGACGGAACCTTTAGGAGTCGGACATGGTGGAAAGAAGTTAGACTATTGGGGTGTCACTAAAAGGAGTATTATTAGAACTCTCCTCCCCTACAGCAGTCACCGTGAGCCCCTCTCATGAGGACTGTGCTACCCCAGTCCTGCCAAGCTAGGTGACTATGAATTGAAACCATGAGCCCCAATAAACCATTCCTCCTCTTAAACTGATTTTTTTCTCGGGTATTTGTGAGTGGCAAAAAGCAAGCTAACACAATCATACTTCCTATTCAACTATTTTCCCCCTCACACTACCACTGGCATGCACTGTCTAAACAAACATGCTCTTTTGCTCATTTCTAAATATAATTTAAATGAATTTAAATATAACTATAATTTAAATACAGTATTATATATTCTTTTTTTGCTTTAATAGTTTTATAAGACTAGAACACCAATAATTTACTAACCATTGTCCTAGAATTTGTTTTTTAAAAAATACTAGGGTCTCACTATGTAGCCCAGGCTATCCTCAAAGTCACAGGTATCCCTCTGTCTCTGTCTCTTGAGTGGAGTGATGGGATTGATGGAATGAACCACCACACATCAGGCTAAGGACTGATATTTCTAATATACATGAATATCTTTTTTATCTTAAAGATGACAAAGCCCTGAACATTTTGCATGTACCTCTTTGATTTCTGTACATTGTTTCCATGAGAAAAAAAAAACCTTGAGGTACAATTACTGGGTGCTTTTATCTCCTGCTAAGCAGTTCTTCCCAAAAGGAGTGCTCCAGTTTGTAAGTAGTGATGTTATCTGAGCTGCACAAGGCTAAATGGCAGTTTTTCCAAATAGCTGGTCGGTTTGAAATATCGTGTGAGCCTTTGTACTTTGGGGAAGTCAGTGTTTTGATTGCCTTGCCATGTCATGGGTTTCAAGTTTTATAAGTTCTTTCTTCTGCCCAAAAGCTCCCTCCTCAAAGGCAATCGCTTTTATGCCTCATGGGCCCGGGACGTTTATGTGCCTGTCTGGATTTATCTCCCTTCTCTCTTCATGAACTAGATTGGATCTATATGGACCTCCCGCTAAGAGGGCATGGATGGCTCAAGGATGCTGTCTTAAATGGATGGTGAAGACTTTCTTCGTGTGCTCCAACCTGCCATTTGGGAGTGAAGCAGAGAAATCCCTTTATCCAGATAGAATAACTCACTGACTGCTTCACGGAAAACTCAGGCATGAATCTGTGAATAACTAAGAAAACTCTACCCAACTGAAAGCCTCATGGCCTGAGTCAGTCTCCCATCCAGCAAAATATCTGCCCCCTTTTTCCCTTAGTGTGGGGGGAAAAAACCAGATTTAGCTATGCCAGGATGAATCCCTTGGAAGTAGAAGAAGCCCCTGCATTTTTCTCCAGTGCTAAACATACCTGACTCAAGGGTAGATGCTGTCAAGCCACAAGTAAGGTGGTTAACAGGGCCTCTGATGCTCCTAAAGAGACTTGGTTTGGCTTCTGGTGAGGTCTCTCTGTCTTTTCCCATCTCATGTTTCTAACAGGATCATCACCCAGACCCAGGCAGAGACAGTGTAACACAAGGCACTACACCCAATGCTGGGTAGCTATTCAAGAACATGCTTATGTTTGTTTAAAAAACCCTGATTATTACAGATGTGAAAACACAACATTGAAACATCCCACTGGAATTCCAAAAGTCTAGAGATCATTGCAAACCCCAGGTTAAGAAACACATCAAGTTCAAGAGTCTAGAAACATTTGAAGCAAAAGTCCAGATAATAAATATGACAGACATTGAGGACAATACAGTCTTTACTCCAGCTGAGCAACTCTATTAGCATGAAGACAACCGCACACAGCAGGTAAACAGACAATTATAGGTGCTGGACAACAACAGACACATTTGGTCCCCAAGCCCCTGCTCTGGCACAGGGGGGTATCATGGGAAGCAGCCCCTCCCATCAGCCTGTGTTCTTCCTACCTTTGGTTCCCACAATCACTGTCTGTCATGAGCTGCAGGTTTATGATGATAAGAATTCTTTCAAACATTCGAGTCCAGCCAGACACCTGAGATGGTTTTCCTCCTCGAGCCTCCATGGATGTTAAAAATGACCCAAGAGCACCCTTTATGGTGATGTAAGAATTGTTAAGGAAATAGATATTGGAGAATAGCAAGAGCCAAATCAGTCACACACCTTGGAACAAGTGAATTCAGGCTCTCTGAGATGTGGGCAGACTCTTCAAGTAGCTTCTCTGGGTGGCAGAGAAGTGGGGTTGGAACATGATCTGATCATCAGAGGGCATTCTGGGCCTGGGACTGATTACTGATGCTGCCAATATTTTGTTATTAAAATAAATTGATGTTGTGAAACTTTGGGTGAGGTAAATTCTCTGAGATTCAATTTCCTTTACTACAAAGTTAAGAGAGTTGCATCAAATAAATTGAATCAGGCAAGTTCTAAAGCTTTGGAAGCTTTGAACACTGAAAATATATTGTGTCAACCAGTTTATGCTGAAAAGCCTTCCAACACATCAGAGAGCAAAAGCTTTAACAGAAAGTCTGGTCTCTAGTGAGTCCAAATACACAGTCTATGATGTTCTCTTGCTTTGCATTCTCCTAGAACCAAGACAAGTCATCCATCTTAGTGATGATGACTGTGAAAGTTCCCTGTTCAACTGGTGCAGAAAATAGACTGTTGGCTGCTAACTGATACAATTCTGGGCAGAATTAAATAGAAGAATAAGTTCTGGGGGAGCGGGGAGGGGAGGTACTATTCAGGGAAGCTGTTAAGTCCGAAGGGATGCACAGATTTCCAGAAATATGGAAGGATATGTTGGCGCTCACAAGACTCTACAGTGAATGCACAGCTGACAGACCAATAGGCAGATCCATGGGAAGTGTATACGTACATGTCCACATGGAATAACCCAGAGCTGCAGGAACACTTATCTTTTGGAAAAGTCACAGTCCTATCTGTAAAAACCTTGTGAAGCAATGATTCCTCCCTTCGAAATGGGATTTGTTCCCAAAACACCTCAGCAGTGTGACTTCTGCAAGTGCAGGGGAGTGACCTTGTTCCATTCCCTCACACCATGAGGCCTTGGAGCAATGGCATTCACTCTTTGTTCTAGCAGTCAAATTTACAGAGTCAATCCCACAGCATTACCTGCTAACCGACCACATAGAAATATCTATAGAAGACAGGCACTGAGCAGGAAGGCAGCTTGCCCCACCTTTGTTAATTTACAAATCCAGGTGTCCCCAAAACTGGTTATCACAAGAGATTAGCTGAGGAGAATGGATGAATCCAGGATTCAGGGATGTTTAGTACCAACTTTATCTAATGGATTGGGATGTCAGGTACTTCCCCCTGAATGCTGGCTCTTTCCTGGGTCAGGCCCCCTGTTCTGGAGTACTGCTTTGTCCAGGTTCTACCTGCCCCTTTTGTGATTTTGATATTATCATTGTCCTTGCCTGTGGAATTTTCCAACTGTGTCTGTAGAGACTAGAAACCTCGTGGAGATCAGCTCTTACTCTTCTTCTCCTTTCTTCTCCTTATTCTTCCCTTACTCTCCTTCTCCTTATTCTTCCTCTCCTCCATGCCCCCTTCCTTTTTCCCCTTGCACAAAAAATAAAGAAGATGCAGAGGTAATGTACCTGAGTTAATTTTTTACCCTCAGATCGTTGCCTGCCATAAACATCCAATTCTGAGCCCTGAGGGGGTACTGAGGCTGGTACTCAAGGCCCTGATAGTATTAGAAGTACTTGCTAATAAAATTAGTTCAAATGGAGAGATACGGTAGTTGTGAGTCAAACCAACCAACAGAAAACAGGCAGGCAAGAAGGTAGATAGATAATATAGATAAATTCATTTGAGAGATTTATCATAGCAATTCCCTAACAGGGTTAAAGTCTCCAAACCTGCTGTTGGAAGCTGAAGAGCCAGCAAAACCAAGAAAAGGTTGAACAAGTAAGCAAGGGTGGATTGCAGGAGGAAGAAGTTGGTACTAGATCTCAAGGATTGATGTTTCGGCTCAAGCAGAAAGAAAAACTGCTCTTCCTCTGCTGTTTTGTTCTGTCCGGGTTTAGACAAGCCGGATAATGCCACCCACCTTGAAGGGGGTGGGGCCATCTGCTCTGCTCTCTCCATTGATTTAAATGGTGACCTCCTCCAGAAACGCCACCAGAGATACATCCAAATAATTTCGGTATTTTTAATGACTCTCTGGGTATTCTTTGTCCCAGTCAAGTTGACGATCAAATGAACCATCACATTGAGAGTTTGGAAGCATCAAACAGAGCCACGGTTCGGAGCGATGGACCCTCACGAGCAGATACATCAAATGGATCCTTTTTTAATTTGTGCCAATCGCCAGGGGTTTCGTCACAGAAGTCATTCGGGCAACTATACCATGAAGAGTTTACCATTTGGGTGTTTTTATAATTTTTCAACATGGCATTTGGTTTATACGTTTCATTTGGCTGATCCTGCCGTGGTTTAGAAGCAGGTGAAGTTCAAACGGAAGAACCACGACTGTGCCAAGCACAGTGACTTCAGTGTACCCAGAAGCCCTGCTGACAAGCGACATGAAAAACAGATGTCTTGCTCTACAAATAAGCCCAACGCAAGCAAGTCAGCTTCCACCAAACATCGCCACACGCATGAAACGGATGTTGTCAGGTTAAATGTTTTCGTGTTTGCATTTAACTGGTAAATATTTTCCTGATGGTGTAATGGGCATGAGTGTATGTAATGCACAGCTCTCTTCCCTATTTGTATACTTGTATCTAAGCACTATAATAAAAAATAATTTAAAGTCCAGACTCGGGCTCTGTCGGAATTGTTCAAAGGTATTCATTACTAGCATTCGCCAAGCATCACATTAAATGAACTTGGAGTTTCTTTCTTCACCTATCAGATGGAGATGATAACTGTTTATTTTGCAGGGCTATTTAGAAGATGAAATGAAGTAACAGTTGAAAGAGGCCTGGAAAACATAAAGTGTTACATAAAATCAAGGAGGTAAAACAGTATTTACCATAAAACACACACAGTTTAAAAAGCAAAATGTGTACTCTGCACCTGCCTCTGGGGCCAAGACACAGCTCTTTTATGGGACTGTGTTTACAGGCAAAGCGTGGTGACTCACAGCCAATCTGCGGTCCTTGGGGATTCCTGTATATGCAGCAGAATGTGACTTGCCTGATTGCATCACTATCTCCGTGAACACAGAGACACACATTTACTCAGGCCTTCTCTCCGCTTTGGAATCAAAATCCCAGCCCGGGACAAACACAGCTGCTAATGTGTGTAACTGAAGCATTTCAAAACGGCTTGCGAACAGCAGATGACACACTGCGTGCATCCTGAGGCCTGGGCTGGAGAGTTTTGAGGGAGGCAGGTGGGTGAGGTTTCTACAGCACCCTGTGTAGCATCAAAGTGCCCAAATGGCATGTGCACATCATAAAACAGTGCAGCCCAATCTGAGGTCAGGGAAGGTTTCATCTGAGCACATAACGCAAATGGTAGTGACTTGGGTCAGGATTCCTGTGTGACACTGCTTGATGACACTTCAGGGTGGGTCTGTACTAAAGCAAGAGCAGGGCACACCACCCACTATAGTAAAGCTTGGATAAGCACAGCCCAGCAGTTGCGGGATTGAAATTTTAATCTCTAGGGGTAGCTTTGCCATTCTTTACTTAAGGCACATGGATTCATAGCTCAAGGGTATCCAGAGGATGCCTGGGTACTGAAGGTCTGGTTGGATCATTTCCACGACAGTGACATTCTCTTTGCTGATAACAAGCTTCTGTGGTCTCCAAGAATGTTTGAGTTTCACATAGGTAGAATTTTGATCATTACTGGCCATAGATACCACTGATCTAAGGCACTAAGCGCTTTCTCAAAGTCACCGAGCAAAACCAATTTTCCTAATTACTATTTCCTCCATTTCCCTGAGCCCAGCCTAGACTGTGGCTATCTCCAGACCTCATGCTCTTTGCCTGTGAAACAAGGGTCAGGAGCACAACCACAAGTCTGCGGCCACGGTGGAAATGTCCCCTGGCCCTGACCACCCGCAGCGAGAAGGCTCAAGTATCAGCGCTGGTCTTGTCCAGTTGTCACCCTCTCTGTGTCAAGATGACCCCTGGAAACAAGGCTGGTGATGCTTCTTCCTTAACAACCCATAAGCTGTGGGCTAATGAAGTTAAAAGTGACTGAAATGACTTTGCAAACTGAATAAATCTGGAGCTGAGCACCAGTCATAAAGTCACTCCCCAGCCCTGTGCCTTTTCTGTGGCCTTGCAGAAGTTCCCCTCTGCGCCAGATTTCCCAGGGAGGTCTGAGAGCTAACATCCCCGTCTGCAAAGTGTGGGTGGCCTGCGAAGGTGGAACCCCAAAGAGTTACGGTCATCGTTAAAGCAGGATTGGAGAGGCATTAAGACTTTAGGCAAGGGATAGAGAAAGTTCTCAAAGAGAGAGAAAGCAAAGTCAAGTAACACGTGAAGATGTATTGAGACAGTCCCTGGGAGGTACAAGCCAACAGCGCTGAGCCAGGTACTAAATGTTCAGCTGAGGGTCCAGAGCCACATGCTATAATATATAGACCGGCTGCTGCCTGGATGTTCCCCCTCATGTGTATGTGTTTTTGTGTGTACGTGTCTGTGCGTATCCGTGTGTTTGAGTGTATTTCTCTTTCACACATTTGAAGGTCTCTTCCTCTCAAATCTGTAAAAGTATATAATATCCACTAACCAAGGGGACTGTTGTCCATAAAGGACTGTGTTCAGTGCTCAGGGAAGACAAAGTAACAATATATGGGCTCAGCCTTTTTAGGTCACTAGTTTAGAAGGAGGTCCTCCAAGCCTGTGTTAAAAGGCTTGTTGTACCCCAGCATATTGGGGAGGTGGCGCCCAGTAGACAGCCTTCAGGGTACTGGGAGCATACTCTAGAAGGAGATTATGGGATCCCAGTCCTTTTATTCTCTTTGTGTCCTTGCCATAAGATAAACTTCTCTCCTTCATCCCTGACATGTGACAGGATCAACCTTACAAACCTTCCATCTTTGTAAACCGATCACCTCCCTTATTTGTTAGTCACAGAAAGCTGACTGACCTAAGAAGACCCCAAATAAGCCAGCCCAGACAGCTCAAGTGCCTGCCCATGGGTAGGGGATGCTTCTCATGTACTCAGACTCAGGAACCATCTGAGACACTGTTCACAGTGCAGACTCTGGGCCAGGCCTTGTGGCACCGGCCTGCAATTCCAGGCACTCCAGAACTGAGGTGGAAGGGTCACAATTTTGAGGCTTGTCTGGGATGCAGATTTAGTGAGATGACTCAAAATAAAAACATTAAAAGTAAGTACCTCCCAGGAACAAAGCACTAGGATCTACAAAACCTCTACCCAATCCCGAGTACCATAAAAAGAAAAGATGTACTCCCATTCTGCAGCTCTGGCTGGGGTGTGAGATGCTGTTTATGAATTTATGAATATACATTGGACATTATGACATTTCTATACATGTATAAAATGCATTTTGACCATACTCCCTCTCCCTTGGGCCCATGTCACCTCTGATCTCCTTCCTCCTCCCAACTAACCCTCCTCTACATGTCTGCCTGTTTGTCACAGTTTTACGGCTGCCTGAAGGGACATGGGTCAAGGTTGTGGACAGGAACACGGACACCTTTCCAGTGGCTACACCAAGGCCAGAATTTCTCCCTCCCACATCAACCACTGACTAGGTCTAAATCCTGAAGAACATGATCCACTCTCCCCTCCATGACAGGGCGTTGATGGGACCAATCTTATACAGGCAATTCCAGTTTCAGTATTCAAGATCGTCTCAGCTATGCCATGCCCAGAAGTCAGCATTCCATACCCACATCTTTACTTCCTCTGGATCTTACATTCTTTCTGTCCCTTCTTCTAGATGTTCCTCAAGTGCTGGGGTGGTGTGTGACACAGATGGCCCACTTAATTGTCATGCCATTCTTGGCACTTTAAGCAGTTAGGAGTCTCTGTGGTTACCACTGACCACTGACCAAAGAGTCTTCTCTAACCAAAGCGAGCAGCAGCACTAGTCGATGGGCATAAATAAGTTACTTAGAAGGCAACTTAATGGATGCCTTTAGTAGCTTCCCAACTAGGGACTGTGACCCCCCTAGCTGGGTCAAAAGTACAGTACCAGACATGAATCCCCTCCTGTGGAGTGAGCATCACATCCAATCAGAAAGCTGTTAGTTACCTCCCCACAACAGACTTACTGCTATTGGACCAGTAGGCTTGCCTTGCCTGGATGGGTCAGTATCACGGCACACATGGTCAACAGTCAAGTAGGATATATAATGAGAGGTAATGACAGTTCTCCCGGTAGCCTGCATGGCACCTGCCAGCCCTATCAGGGCTAGCCAGGATGGAGGAAGCTTCAGTCCCAGCTTGATGTTTCTGTTTCCAATAATGAAGGCGTGTGTTTCCATCAGCAATAGGCTCTCACTATCTAATTCTGGTGGCCAATGAACAGCAAGCAATGACAATACCTGAATTGTTTTGGGGGACTCAGCAGCTTCCAGGACCAACAACTCAGGAAATAACCCACACCAGTAGTGGATTTTTTTTTATTTAATAATCTTTAGACCTCTGGGGAAGAGCTTTATGAACCCAGAAGGTGCCTCACTTTAAACTCTTGTAGATTTTTTTATTTTTTGACTAGCTTGTCCAGTATCAGATTTCCTTAGGGCTTTTCTACGCATCCTTCTTTGTTTATCCTGCCTAGTTTTCTCTTCCTCAGCTCCCTGCCCCCATCCCTGCTTGAGCCTTTTTACATCCACTTTTGTATCACACACATTTTATTACACATGTACACACACACAAGCACAAACACCCCTTAAAGAACTTTTCCTCTGTCCGTGGGCCCCTTTCCAGTTTCCAGAGCTCTGCATACACAAGCACGTATACAAGAGGCTATAATCTGCATTTGGTTTTCTAAACTTATCTCACTTAGTATTTCCCCATTTCATCCACTTTCCTACAAATTTCGTAACTTCGTCTTTCTTTAGCTATGAATAAAATTCCCTTTTGTCTTCATGCCATGTTTTTATTGTCTATTCTTCGGTTTGTAACTGGTGGTGGTCATCTGGAGGATCACCCCGTTAAGCACAAAGACAGACAATCAAGCAGCTAACCTTCAGGATGGGAGGGGTCTTAAGGCTGGAAGTTTGCTAAATGGTCTTTGGCTTGGGTATTTTATAAGGCCTCTGGGTCCTCCCTCTTCTCCCCTTAATCCTGTTGAGGTTACCACCCACCCACCCCATGCTTTCTGGCCGTATCTTCTCACAGCAGCTTCTGGGTACCAGCAGCTGCCGTCTCAGAGAGCCTGGCTTTGCTTTCTTTGTCTCTTATACCCTCCTAACTCTGCTTCAGTCTTCAGCCCAGCCCTGCCTCCCGGAGATCTACACATACATAACAGTGCCTTTGCACAGACTGTTAAATCATGAGACTTGGCATGTTCCCTTAAGAACCTTAAGAAGAAAACACAAGACATTCTTCACGTGGTTCATGAATGATCTGCCATATTTGTGCTTTGGTGTGGAATGAATGTAAGTGGAGGAGCTTTAGATCATGAGAGTTGGTGGCAGTGACTTCACTCTGGCTGGTTTGTTCCCACTGTCACAGAGTCAGTGGGCCAGCTGGACTCGGGAAAGGGGCCTCTGGGGAACGCTGAGACAAACATGTTTGGGTCTAGAGATTGGGCCAAATCTGATCTCTAGAGTCAGCTTCCCAGTGGGCTCGGATATCACAGGAAATTTTGCACACAGCATTTGTTTTTCCATCAAACTGAATCTAGTACTTTACATGGATTAGGAGATTTGCTGTTGGATCAGGGACAACAGGCTGGTCCTGAAGCAGCCGTCCTCATAACCATTATAGATCTGTCCTGAGGAGTTTTAATCATCCAGATAAGTCTTATCATCCATTGGCTAGTATAGCGATTGACCAGAAGCAGGAAATATTTTCCCCTTTAGAATCTTTAAACCTTGTAAGATACATATATGATCAAGGAGGATAAAGCCAACAGAAGACTATCTACTGATGTCTAACCTAAGACCCTAGGTTAGACTTGTAGTCACCTACTCCCTGACAGCTATATCCACAATCAGCTGTGTGTACACCTCCACTTGGAAGTAGACAACCTGAAAAACTTACTCTGCATTAAGGACGCAGCTGAGTGCCCATTCTGGGGGAATCTTGGAGAAAAGACAGGGAAGTGTTGAGTAGGGGTTGCTCTTCCCCTACCCGGTACATTCCCTAGCCCAGCAGGCACTCTCTAGCCTAGGAGTGGGGATCAGCAAGTGTCTAGACTGTCCCAGGAAGAGGTGAGGACTAGGCGTTCTTAGAGCCACCCTGTCCTTCCCACAGAGACATGGGCTCAGGTTGCTCATAGTTCTGTTTGTACCCAAGATACACGATGTCACCACTCCTCAGAATGCTCATCTTGTCACAGATCCACTTTCTATGTCTCTGTGTGATATTTAAACCACACGAACCCCAAGAGGCTCCTGAAGCTCCGTGTACGAAGTCCACCTAGCCCACGCTATGTGACGGGCGCTTCTCTGCTCCAGCCTCAGGTGACCCCCAAACTGTGAGGCTAAGACATGTCCAGTGGTGTGTAACTCAAGTTTATGGAGCTGGAGTCAGAGGCAGACATAAGAGACAAGCAGACTCTTCCCATTACAGTACAAATGGCCAAGCACCTAGCAGGGAGAGCTGGGCAGCTGATATATATCACAGGTAGCTCTAAAAAGTCGAGAATTCAGATTCTCCCTCATTCTGGGGTCCATACACCGACCCGTGCAGCAATTCTTCTAAGGTCCTTTGCAGAGATCTCAGAGAAACAATTAGAATTCCTAGCCCCAATCAGCCACAGCTGCCATGGGCAGGGTTGGCTCTCCCTCACAGGTCTGCCTCAGTGCCCATCACACACGCCTATCTGGTTCTCAGATGACCATGCTGGAGGCCTAGCGAGGAGATGACTTGTGGTTATGTAAACTTCACCTTCTGTAACTTGGCCCATGTGTCAACAGAAACTGGCTACTCAGAACCACCTCCCCTATTGTCTCTCACTAACCAGTCACGAGGCCAGAGTTTTCGGGCAGGAAGTACTCACAGAGCGGGTGACTCTTCAATGGGGAGAGGCCTAAAACTATCCCAGTGGACCAGAGGGTACCCAATTAGAAGGAAGAGTGGTCATCGTCTCAAGGAGCATCAGAACAGAAGGATCCATCATGCCACGGTGGACATCTTTGAGGATACTCTTGGTTGGCCAACACTAGGATAACTCCATCCTCTACCCTCCAGAGATCCCATGACCAGGCCAGGGTCAGTACAAAGGGGTGCCATCTAAGGCAGAAAAGCATCAGGAACAGGGTAGAGGTGACACTAAATGTCCCACAAGAAATGAGAACCTAAAATTAGGATCACTCACTGTGAGGGCTCAGAACACTGCCTTCTGACCTCAGAGCCCCAGTACTTAACCCTTTCTTGTCCTCCTGGCCTCACAGGCAGGAATGGTTTCTGCAACACCTAATTCACTTCTCTGTTGCTTCGAGGGGCTGCCCTGAAAGTGCTTTCTTTTTGGACAATACTTCGAAGAAACTTTGAAGTGCTCAGAAACATGGGGACCCACCATAGCCTCGGAACCAATGCATCCAGCTCTCCGGCCTCAGCCAGAATCCACTCACAGCAGTGGAGACTTCCTGCCCTGCTGGCTTACACATTTAGTCTACTGATGGATTTTCCTACCCAGGCCACTTTTTTTATTCTCTAGTTTATGCTTAGGCACCTGGGCAGGGAGGGAGTCTTTGTTGATGACTCTCCATCGAGGCAAGATAAATTAGAAACCTCCTAGAATCGCCCCCACACACACACAGTCCTCTGGCGATTTTTTTGCAGACATGGAAATAGATTCCCGTTACCCTCTCCTTCCTAACTAGTGACCTTTAAGAAGGGATGCCTGTTGACAATGTTTTCTCTGGCCAATGATATGCTTTAATATCTCATGACCTTAATGAACGCCCAATCTTGTCTTGCCTGTAGACTACCCCTGATTCAAAGAATTTCTGGAATAAACGTTCCCTTTTGCCTCAATTTTACAACTTGAAAGCAAGTGTGATGAGCACTAGAGTAATTTACCCACAATGGAGAGAATATGGAATATTCTTATGCCTCTGTCAGTTTATACCATAGCCAACTGGAAAGTGGAAGCAAAAATAGGGGTGTCCGGGGTATGATGGGACAGAAACAACAGCAGGCAGCAAGTATCAGATCCAAAAGAAACTCCAGCTCCCCAAACTCCAAAAGGCAGTCCATGCATGTGAGCTGAAGCTGGACTATAGGACTCCTGGGGTATAGAGAAATGCCAGCATCGCTCAGAAACTTGTGAAACCAGTTCCCATCTGCCGGAAGGGGTCATTTCCCTTACCTCTGGCAGAAGGGACAGATGGCTACCAGTGACACCTCTCAGTATTATCAAAGCCCATGCTGGTCTCCAGGCTTATCACAAAAGTACCTGTTGTACATTTAAAAATTCACCCTAGCATCGTGATCCTTCTCAACTGCCCCCCCCATGGGCTTCTCTCTCCCAGCTACTCCTCCTTATATAGCCCAACTATTCTTGCTAGTCTCTGCTCTTGTTTTTATTATGCTCTCTCTCTTGTTCCCATTTAGTCTGTCTCTCTCTCTCTCTCTCTCTCTCTCTCTCTCTCTCTCTCTCTCTCTC
>LOEQ01000465.1:546849-582945 GCA_001685075.1 Bramus lutescens | reverse complement strand
TCTCTCTCTCTCTCTCTCTCACTTTCTCTCTCTCACACACACACACTCCTGTAATAAAAACCCTGACCATATCATGGAGAGGTCATGTCGGCAGTTTCTTTATTGTGCCCCCTTGAATACAGTGAAGAAAAAAATAGGGCAAAACAGAGAAGCAGAAGGAAAGAGCAGGTATTAAGACCCAGCAGAGCCCTCATTCCAACCTCCAACCCCAGGCAAACTGATCCCTCCTTTGCCCCTAGCTGTTCCTAGCAGCAGCTTGGGTAGCACCTGGCCCTGGGCTGCTGGAAATTCCCACGAGTTTCCCAGGTTTGGCCTCTTAAGGCTAGAGACGCATGGCTGGGGAAACTCTTAAGTCTCCTTCAGGATTCAGTGATTCTGTGAAACTGGGGTGCAGAGGCAGATGGTCCCCGTTTTCTCTATGGATTGACTGTTGCAGGGCTGGGGGTGGAACCCAGGGCCTTGTGCTTAAGCAAATCTCCTACTGCAGAGCCCCACACTGGGGACCTTCAGGGTTCAGAGGCTTTTTAAGGCGAGCAGAGCTTTGCACCAACAAAATGGACACAGGGGAGGAGGAGCTCCCTGTGTGGAGGGAAACATCTGTGTTGTCACCGCCACAGAAGCCACGTGGGCTCAGGACAAACAGCTAAAGCCCCTCAGGGATGCCTTGCTGCTACAGAGACCGAACTTTTTCCTTCCCCTCACTACTGGCCATTTGTATCTCAGGCACTCCCCACCTTGAATGAAAGGAAACTTAGTTTCAATTTCTTTTCTCTACACTGGAAAACTTCCCAGACTCCTTCGGGATGGCCTCTGTGCTAGAATGGATTAAGACACAAAGCAGAGCAAGACTTCCCTTCCCCCCAGACAGCCTGTTACCAGATGCCAACACTTCAGTTACCCATAGCTCAAGCGCCCAAGATTAAAGCAGTGACCTTCCCTAGGGACATTTCCCAGGCCTATGGGGTGGGGGAAGGCAGGCAGTCTGGCCCTGCCCTCCCTCCCTTCCTTCCTTCCTCCCTTCCTTCCTTTTCCTTCCTGGGAAGTTAAATGGTTCCTGGGGGTCTGGTTCCCTGTGTCTCTTGTCTTAGGAGAGGTGACATAAGCCTCCACTCTGGTTCTGAAAGAAAAAACCTGTTTGGCCTTGAGAGATCAACACCTCCATCCCCATTGGGGAAGAGAGCGTCCTCCACCTTCCATATTCCCAGTGGAAACAGAAGACAGTGAATGAAGTGCCCCGCCATGCTCTTGGTGTGTGGACAGAGGGAGCTGAACAGAATCTGACTTGGGTAAAGAGCCCCAGGGTCCTCTCCCCTTCCCCTTATTGGCCCTGTTTAGATACCTCCCAACCCCCATCCTCTGCCTTCCTAGTCATGTGTTCCTTGTCAATGTCTTCCAAAACCAAGCAGGCCCCATATCATAGAGCCTGCTTTTGCTTTCCTTAGCTACCTGTATCCCTCTCACTCTCCTTCACATTGATGGACATCTAGGCCAATTCCATTCCCTTGGTGTTATGAATAAAGGAGCAAGAAGCATCAATGTGCAAATACTTCTGAAGTAAAATATGAGTTGCTTGGGTGTTCACCCAGGAGTGGTGTAGCTGGGTCATGAGATAGCTCTGTTTTTGGTTTCATAATACACCTCCACATTGACATCCATAGTGGCCGGCCGTACCAAAGCTACACACCTACCATAGGAGATAAGGCTCCTCTTTCTCCATATCCTCACTGGCATTCGTTGTCATTTGCTTTCTTGATGATAGCCATTCTGATTGTGATGAGAAACAACTTTAATTTTCATTTCCCCTATGGCTAAGAATATTGAATACTTTCATAAGTCTATTGGCCATTTGTATAACTTCTTTTGAATATTCTGTTTCGTTCCTTATTACATTTTTGCTAGAGTTGTTTGTTTCCTTGCTTTTTAAAACAAGCCAGAAAAAAAAAAAACAAGATGCTTCGTATGTTGCAGATATTAATCCTCTGTAAACTGAGTTAGAGACTGAGCAGAGAGCGAGCCCTGTGAGCTGGAATGGCTGGTGACAGTGGGGCAGGCACTGAAATACGGACAGGGTGCTCGGCCCTCCGAAATGAGACGAGGAAACATATCCACAAGGGTGAACATCTCCAACAGAGCGGGGGCCACAGAAAACATTCCAGAGCAGTTCATGATCCTGGCTCCTCTGCAAAGCCCTGGAGTGGGAGAAATGAGATTTTATTTTTTTAAAGACAGTTGGGTCTAGGAGGAAGATATTCTGAAAGGTTTGGGGTGACTCAGTCCTGTTGCTAAGCAGGGAGTCATGGAGGGTACTTATACTAGTGCTGCTGTTGCTAGCCGCAGGAAAAGCAGAGGACACGTGTGGCTTCAGCGGGGCAATCTCAGCTGTGTGTGTAGGGGGAGGGAATAGACACCTGTCATTCAAAGTGAAGGGTATGAGTAATTAAGAAAGATAGGCTCTTTGCGACACGTGGAACCCATGGGTTATGAGCGGGGCAGCCAGAGTGGAAAGAACTGGGGGAGCCCTTCCTTTTCACTAGGATATCACCTTTTAAAATCCCAAACTCAAAGATGCTCTAATGGGGGCATAAAAAGAAACAGGTATGCCCCCTTGCATAGTTTGAGTTGGGTCCTCATAGGGTCAGGGGTCTTACAGCAGAAGGCTACTTTGGGAAAATGTGTTCCCCTTCTTGGCTTTCTGCACTGGAAGTTGCATGTGGGAATAGAAAAAACAGCAGAGAAGGGCAAGCAAGTGTTCAGGCAAATGTTCGTAACTATTTAGAGCAAACACGGAGTTACAGATCTTCTAATCCAGAAAAAAAATAAATAACAGCAAACCATTTTCCAAAAGAAAGAAGTAGAAAGTGCTGACACTCACTGAATTCAAGCCTAAACAGCCCAGCCAACTCCCTCAAATGTGCCCCCCAGGTAGAGTGTTTGTAGATCAAGCTGTGAAGTGCTGTCTTCATTTGCCACACCGCTGAAAACATGGCAGTTGGACAACAACTCCAAGGCCAGCCAGAGGTTTAGGCAGGAGCAGCTCGTGGCAACAACCTCGGCTTCACGTACTCTGCACAGTCGTCCCACGAGCAAATGTTTGCCCTGGTTACAGCTTTGCACTTATAATATGCCAGCTGAGTTCGTGTTCGGAAACCCCGTCAGTCCCAGCTTTAGTTGGTGGCCTTGTGAAGAGCCGGATGGAGAATCACAGAGTGCCCCGTGGGAGGTTCCAGGACTGCAGAAGCGCAGGACTGACGGTTAACTGCTTAACTGTAAGGATGCACATTCTTTGCCAAGCTCCAAGCCCATGGCTTCCTTAAAAGCATAGTCCACTTAGAGAATGCCAGTGCCTGGAAATATCTTGGAGCATTACTGTTGCTTTTCCACTCATTCTCTCTAATTCTCACAAGGAGCCTGTTGTCCTGGCACAGGAATAAGAAGGGGAGTAAGGGTGTCTGTGAGCCAAGTGACAGCGTGCAAAGTTTTCCCGGCTCTGCAAAGCCAAGGTGTTGTGAGATATTTTTCTCCTTTTGCTTTTGGAGGGACCCACCACCCAGCTCCCAAATAAATCACACGTGGAGACTTATTCTTACTTATGAATGCCCAGCCTTCGTTCGGCTTGTTTCTTGCCAGTTTTTCTTAAATTATCCCAGTTACCTTTTGCCTCTAGGCTTCTATCTCTTCTACTTGTGTATGTCTTTCACTCCTAGTCCATGGCTGGCTGTGTAGCTGGGTGACTAGCCCCTGATGTCCTCCTCTCCTTGTTCTCTTGCTACTTGGTCACCCTTCTATTGATATTCTGCCTACTAGCCCCGCCTATCCTTGCTCCTGCCTTGCTATTGGCCGTTCCTCTCTATTAGGAGCATCAGGTGTTTTACACAGGCACAGCAACACAGCTTCACAGAGTTAAACAGATGCAGCGTAAACAAAAGTCCCACACCTAAAAACAATCTTCACCAGCAGTGGCTGAGTCAGAGGAGGCCCCGAGTAATATGTTCCATAGCCCAGTTAACACCTTTTTGTTGTGTTTTGTTTTTCTTAAAGACAGGGTTTCTTTGTAGCTTTGGAACCTGTCCTGGAAATCACCCTGTGGACCAGGATGGCCTTGAACTCACAGAGACGCACCCGCACCCGTCTCTGCCTCCCGAGTGCTGGGATTAAAGACGTGCGCCACCACCGTCCACCGTCCAACTTTCTGTTAACACCTTTATGTCCCTCTCTCTATGCCATTATCTCTCACCTCCTATATATCAAAACTTCCCCTGGTCTCATGATGACCCTGAAATCTAAATCCTGTCTCTTCAAATCCTGGTCAGCTTCTTGGCCTAACTATGCTTCACTCCCTCCTAAGGGACATGATTCTCCTGCATGCTTCTCAAGAGGTGCCCCATTGTATATATGACTGATCCCTAGTCACTTGCTAGCCCAGCCAAGCTCCCCACCATCGCATTCCAGACCTCCCTGTGTGTCGTCACCTCTGCACGTCCTGTGCCTGCCCTCAGATCGTGAAGATTTCAGCACCAGCATGAGTGACACCATCTTCAGCATCCCTCCAGTGACAGGCAGACAAATGGCTCCAGGGATGCCCAAGTCCAAATCCCTCTGATGTGTGACTACATTACAGTGTCATGGGGATGAATTGTGTCTTCCCAAAATTTACATATTGAAGCCTTAAGCCCCAGCACAGCATCATCTAGCTGTACTTAGAGAGGCCTTTAAAGGTGGACTGTATTCAAATGAAGCCTTCCTTCTTCTAGCTGGAATTGTGATAAGAGCAAACCAGAGGTTTGACCTGTACAGAGAAAAGGCCTGAGGAAGATATAGCATGAAGATGCCATCTACAAGACAAGCAGACAGATCTGGGAAGAAACCAGAACCGCCAAGGTTCATCTTGAACTTCTGACCTTCAGGACCGTGAGAAAACTCGGTTTCTGTGGTTTAAGCTTGCAGCCTGTGAGGTTTGGTATGGTAGACCTAGACCTAGACCTAGGGATATGATACAAGGAAACAGGGGAGTTAGGTGGCAGGCAGAATGAAGGCTGTAGAATGGGGGGGAGGGGTGCCGACTGGATGCTGGAGTGCAGGCTGTGCAAGCCTGAGGTCCTGAGCCAGGCTCCCCAGCACTGGCACCCTGTAAAGCTAAGCGCAGCCAAGTGCATCTGTAATTCCAGTGCCAGGGAGGAGGGAGGAGCCACGGGGAGGATCCCAGGATCTCAATGGCCACACACACTGGTTGAACTGATACACTCTGGATTTACTGAAAGGCCCTGTCCCCAAAATTAAGGTGGACAGGAATTAAGGAAGATACTCTGTTGACCTCTGTCCATGTATATACATATGAAAGTATACACTCACAAACATGCTCCACACATGCACACATGACATGTATAGTGTCAAAGGTCAACAAGAGCAAAACAGAAGCAAAGTGTCCCAAAGAAGAACTCCACTCATTGTCACTATCTCTGAAGATGAAGGAAGAGCCCACCAGCCAAGGAATGGAGGGGACCCTGCCCAATCTGCAAAGGACAGGAGACAGTCTCCAGGTGTGATCCCTCTTACAGCCCTTGATATCAACCAAGGGATGCCTGGGTTAGACTTCTACCCCAAAGAAAATAATACATGGCTTTTATGTGTTTTAAACCACTGACTTTCCATGGTGTGCTACGCCAGCAATAGGAGATTAGTGCATCTTGGCACATGCCCTTGTGATTTTAATATCCACACAAAATAGGCGAAGCTTCCAATAACTAAGTTCTCTCCGCTGACTGATGTTCTCCTAAAGGTCTTGACCTGCCATTGACCTCAGGAAACCACCCCTTGACCTCATTGCTTCCTACCCCTCCTGTAACTTCACTTTCAGTCACCACCCTCTTAATCGCCACATCTCAGACCTTTCCACTTTGCTTCCTTGGGTCCAACTCCCAGACTCCAGAAGTCCTTCCCCCCCACTTTTTCTCCCGCCTGCTAAGGCATTATGGGCCATGGAGGCTTCCCTGCATGTACCCTATTCAACTGTACTCTCCTTTACTTCATCCTCACATGGAAAAGAAAACCAAATCCTGGGAAAATCCACCACTCCCACCCTCACTCTACTCAGTCTGACGAAAATTCTCTGCAGACCCATCTGGCTCTGCTTAAAATGATGGCGTCTCCCACGAGTATCCTCAGTGCTGCCCGGGTCCTACCTCCTTCCACTCTCTTCCCACATCTCTCCTCCTTGATAAACATACCACATCTGAGATGGGAATGAAGACGCCACCTCCTACAGGAAGCCGTCCCTGACCTCCACTCTGACCACCCCAAGGCTGGATAAAGTGTCTTCCTCGGGGCCCTTAAGTATTCTGTGTACATTTTTCCTCCACCAGCTCAGATTGTGTTTATTTCCAGACCGGTAGGAGGGCAGTAACCATGAGGCTTTCCTACATCTTGTTCAATAATGCTTGAAGAAAGTAGAGTTAATGGGAAACAGCTTCTGAGAAACACCAGAAACATGCAATTTTACGTGGTGTTTCATTTTCTTTTCCTCTGGACCACTTTTCGCCTTGAGGAAGAAAAACCAAGGTGGCCCGCCAACTATCCAAAGGCCTTCAGTGCACGAGGTAAACATCTTGAGGTCACTGAAGTAGACGCTGCACATGCTTAGTCCTCTGGAGATTTCTCAGATCCTCTATCATGAAATCTTAGAGAAGGACAGGGCCTTGGGGTCAAGTGATGTCCTTCTCTGAGCTTCCACACCCATCCCCAGGGCAAACTTCGGCTTCCAAACAGTACTGTTCTCTGTGTTAGTAAATTTACCACCATAATAATTATTCTGATCCCAAACTCTTGAAAACATCAAAAGGACATTGGAAAGTAGAATATTCAACTAAGAATAAAGCAAATGAAATGCCTGCTGTCACAACTGTGTTTGTTCGAAACACTGGACGAAACCAGAGAGAGATGTGAATCAAGGACTGGAAATCAAGACTGATCCTGCCCCCTGGGTGAGCTTGTGCAAACCTCTGATCCATTTTTGGTTTTCATCCCATATAATATATGGTATTGCACCCCCATCTCTTCTCCTTGTCCAGAGTGCATTAGGTAATGCCTGTAACTCCACTGAGTCCCTAGAGAGTGGATCTGAGCAAAAGTTATACTGTTGGAAGGATGCCTTAAAGCACTGAGGAACCAATGTTCTTTTTTACTATTCCCATATACATACACACACATGCACAAGTGCACACACACACACACACATAACACATTAATAATAAACTGCATGATTTGACCCAGTCAAGCAAGAGAAACATCCCTAATGATTTGACCAGTCAAGCTGTGAGAGATGCAGCTGGCCATCCTAATGCAAGTAAAAACTTCAGTATTTTGACTGATTTTCATAAGAAAGAAGGTTTAAAAGTCAAAAATAAGGGTATGCTGCTTCCCTGAGGCCCCTCTCTGGGCTGTCTGTGGTGTTAATGGTTTGGACGTCCACTCCAAAACTCGGGTTTATATTTCATTGACTTTGGAACAGCATGAAGAGATTTGGCTCTTCAAGATGTGCTTAGAGGTGTTAGGGCCGTAGCTCAGTGGTGGAGTGCTAGCCTAGCATGCCTGAGGTCCTGGATTCAATTTCCAGCATTGTGGGAAAAATTATTAGATCATAAAGACAGTACCCTTATGATAGATTAAGGCCATTATCACAAGAGTAAGTTATGTACAGAGGGAAAGAATTCAGCCAAAGCATCTCCCATGTCTCACACACATCGCCTTGGCTCACTGTGCCCCATCATAATCCAGTAGGAAGGCCCTCCTTACCAGCTAGACATCCTGGATGTCCCAGCCTATAGAACCACAAACTAAACTTCTACTGTTTGCAATTCATCCAGCCTGGGTGTTCTGTTATAGCAGGGGGAAAAATAACCAGAAACATATGGTGTAATTGTTCATTGTTGTTCTGTTTATTCTTCTGCCCGTGAATAATGGCAGGGCTGGTTCTCATGTCATAGCTGCCAGGGCGAGGACCAGCAGCCCCTCTGTGCTCTAGTTCCCAAGGCTTTCACCGGGGCTAAGATTTACACCCTCGACTCTGCTGCTTCTCATCTCCCCAGGCTCAGACTGATTTATGCCACTGGCTTTCCTCATTCTCCAGTCAGCGGGCAGACCATGGGACTTCTTGGCTTCCCTAACTATGAAAACCAATCTCCACAATAAATGTGTCTGTCGTCTTCCAGCGCATTATGCCTCAGCCAGCACAACTCCAGGACTGGACCTGACTGAGGTATAGAAGGAATAGAGAAAAGACAAGCATAGGCTCATGGACAGAAACACGGGCTCACAGAAAAGCTGAGATTAGACGTTCTGGGTTTTCCAGTGGGGGTCCTAAACATTCTGGAAGTTCATCAAGTGCATCATATAGAGTTGAACATAGAGGCAGTTTATTGCAGACAGCAGAACAATAAGGAGGGGTTTGTGGTGCCCAGCTGAACTGGGAGGCGGGGTTTGTGGTGTACAGCTGAACTGGGAGGCGGGGTTTGTGGTGCCCAGCTGAGCAAGAAGGCAGGGTTTGTGGTGCACAGCTGAGCAAGAAGGCGGGGTTTGTGGTGCCCAGCTGAATTGGGAGGCAGGGTTTGTGGTGTACAACTGGATCAAGGGACCAGGTTTAGTTAATCTCAGTAGGAGAAGCCTCTAAAGGGAAGCAGTCTTCAGAATGTAAATATCTTGGCGGGGGGAGGGGGGAAGCTGTGGAGGACATTTTCTGCACACAGTATCAAAATTATCAACATTCACAGTGGGACCCCCAAGGAAGGCTTACCATCCCTCTGACCCTGAGGCTATGGAGTCCTTGGCACAGCTGTGCCTGAGTTAAGGCATGTATTCATTCAGGGCCTCATTCACTGGGGGCTTCCTCCGCTTTCCCATAGTGTCATTTAGCCATCATCAATCCTATTAGTTCTGTTTCTCTGGTTAACTGACTAACGCATCTTCCTCATCTCATTGGAGTAATAAATCTAGTTGCCTTCAATGACCCCTAGGGTCCTGCAACGACCTGACTTCCAGTTTCCCCTCTGAGCTCTCTCCGTCCCCTTCCCTCACACGCTGTGCTACTCTAGAACTTCATCCGTGTCCTTGCTGGTCCTTGATGAACCTGACACTCCAACCCCAAGACCTTTCTGCTCGCCATTGTCTTTACCCAGGATGCTGCAGTCTAGGTACCTGAATGACCCTCTTTCCTTCGAGTCTGCCTTCATTCATATTCCACCTTTACAGGGGTGCTGTGTTGAGGACATACTACCTCCTCCCTGATTTATTGCTCTCCATAGCAGCAGCTAATGTTATATACTTTTAAATTCCTTTTAGTTTAGTATCTGTGTAGCCGTGTTACTATTTAAGATCATTAAGCAAGAACTTCTGTTGGTTGTTTTTTGTTGTTGTTGTTGTTGTTGTTTGGTTTTTCAAGACAAGGTGTCTCTGTGTAGCCCTGCTGGCTGTCCTGGAACTGTCTCTGTAGACCAGGTGGGTCTCAAACTCAGAGCTCAGAGATCTCTGCCTTCCTCTGTCTCTCCGGTACGAGGATTAAAGGCGCGGGCCACCACCGCCCGGCTACTCTGAGTTCTTCTCTTCCCAGTTTCCTGCTCAAGGGCTAAAACTCTAGTTTCCCACCCTCTCTAAAACCAATAGATGCCTGAGGTACCGAGGAAGATCCTGCCCTCTTCTACCTGAGGCCAGATGAGTGCGTCATCCCACCGGGCAGGATGATGAACACATCCACAAACTGACTCCTCATCCAGCCTTCCACGTGTTTACTTCCTAATTACACAGGCTGTACTCACGTCCTTCCAGACAGACTGAGCAGGCGCAAAGTGATCCTAGCCACACTGCCAGGGAGGCCCCGTCCTCACTCCCCGAAAGTGAGAGTGGAGGTCTTCGTGCAATAGCCACGCGTCTATCCTGTCTGTAAATGTGGGGATCAGAATTAGCTCCCGGCACAGATACCTGCTACCCATTAGCACCTACCCGGGCTGCTCCCATAACGATATGCTTTCTTTTAAGGTGTTGTGAGACTTTTAATTGAGAAGTGGACCCTGGTGGGAGGAAGGGAGAATCAAACCCCTCTTTGTTAGCTGGGTCGTCTCAATTGTTATGGCAATGAACAGTTGGCAAGGCGGTGGACTAGTGAGAACCAGTGAAGGCCAGCTCAGGTAGCATGCAAATCAAGAGGCAGATAGGCAAGTCTGGCAGTGGTGGTGCTCGCCTTTAATCTCAGTACTTGGAAGCCAGAGGCAGGTAGGATCTCTGTGAGGTGGAGACCAGCCTGATCTACAAAGTGAGTTCCAGGACAGTCAGAGCTGTTATACAGAGAAACTGCTGATTTAGGCTAGTTTTGCTCTACTGGTAAGCAGAGAAATAATCAATTCAATTCTCCTATCTGAATAACAAGAATTATTTACATGGTATATGTTTTTAATATGTAGTTTTCCCACACCTTGTAGTATTAAAAGCAGCTCAATGTGGTGGTTCACATTTTTAATACCAGCCCTTGAGGGGCAGAGGCAGGGGAATGGATCTCTGTGAGTTCAAAGCCAGCTAGTCTACAAAGCAAGTTTCAGGACAGTTAGGGCTGTTATACAGAGAAACCCTGTCTCAGAGAAACAGCAAAACAAAAAACAAACAGCAGCTCAAAGGCAAAGAAAAACACAAATAGCCCAGAAAATTTCAGCAGACAAGACACAAAGTCATTGTTTTGTCTGTCTCAATAGCTTTCATAATTCATTCTGGAAAAGCTGTTTAATGTTATTGTATTTAGTTTTGCAGAGAATGCTTTTATGTATAGAAAATGGTTTTCTACTTAAATTATGGAATGTCTTTCAGCTCTTTTTTTACATTTGCAGCATAGTTACATGAAAAAAATGTGAACTTCCCACAGCTTAATATGCATAAGAATCACTTGAGAATCTTGATTAGATGAAGGTTTAGAGCAGAGTGTGGTTCTGTTTCCCTGGTAAGTTCTGGGTGATGCTCCTGAGGTAGTCTACAGACCACCCCTTAAGTAGCAAGACTATAGCCAGCACTGGAGCCGGCAAATGAATATAAATCAATAATAAATAAATAAATAAATCCTACTGCGATTAAAGTTTGGGGCAGTAGACACTATCAAATGAAACGAACTGAAAGGTTGAAAGAATATAATGCCAGGATCAGAATCCGTCATTGTGGTCATCATTCTGCCCACAGAAGAAAGTAGCTAAAGAAGTCCCTCCCAGCAAGCTATTTCATCCTCTAGAGTAGAAACAATGGGGCAGGAACCCTGGTACAGGTCCCATCTCTATCTCCGAGACGCTTGGTCATTTGTTATTGTTGTCATTGTTGTTGTTCTTCAAGAACTTGCATGTTATAATCTTCCAAGAGCACAGAGTTGCTGCCTTCCTGTTGGATGAGCTGTCTCTACAGCCTTTGCCCTGAATCATTCAGGCAAAGAGCAGATGTCTCGTGTTAATCAATTCTATGAATACAAATGAAAAAACAAAACAAAACAAAAAAAAATCCTAGGCAACCTGAGCATGGTGGCACACATCTTTAATCCCGGAGTTGGGCAGAAGGATTTCAGTACAAAGTCAGTCTGATCTATGAAGTTCTGGCAGTCAGGGCTACATAGTGAGACTATGCCTCAAACAAACAACAACAACAAAAACACATATATGTTTTTGATAGTTGGGCCCTAATGGCACACTTCCATTATGTATGAAGAACATTTAAAAGTTTACGGTCTCTCTTGAGTCAGGCATTCTCCACTTATCCAAGGGTGAACAATGAAGAAACCATCTCTTATGGAACTCTGGAATAGCTCTGTATAACACTTAATTTCAGTAGCAAAGAACATTCCCCTTGAGGTCAGCAGCTGGAAGACGCAAACAAGCAGACCAATGGATTTTGCAAATAGGTTCCTACTGGAAATTGCCAAATTTTAGAAAAAGCCCTGACATCGTAGGCACTGGGGGAAAGGTGTATCAGACCGAACAAGAGACTGATTATATGAACACATGGTTTAGAAAGGCTTTAGGGATGTATAATTTGAACACCATAAAATTTACCCACTTTGCGTATGATTTCATGGATTTCAGTAAACTCACAGAGCTGGCAAACCATAGCCTCGGTCCTGATGTAGCCAGCATCCTTACATCTGTTGGTTCTCAATCTCCCCTCTGTCTCAAGCTTCTGTTTTGCCTTTTTCAGGAACCTCACATAAACTGACCTGTACATTATATAGCATTTGATGGCCAGCAGGGGAGGGGGACGGAGAAGGGGGGACTTTTCTTTACTGCGTACAGTGCTTGTGAGTCTCACTCATGTTGATGTGTTTTTATCATCCATCCTTGTTACTGCTGAGGACAATGACACGGCATGACTGTATCACTTTTTCTGCCTACTCATCTGTTGATTGACATTTGGAGCACTGATGAATAGTGCTGGTATGAGCAGCACACACAATTCTCCACTGGATATGCATTTTAATTTCTCTTGATTTTATATATAAAAGGAGAATTACTGGGCTGTATAGTAAATGGTAAATGTATACTTAATTTTTTTGTTTTGTTTTGTTTTGTTTGTTTTTGAGACAGTGTCTCACTATGCAGTCTTTGGTAGGCTAGAGCTTACTTTGTAGACCAGGCTGGTGACAAACTCACAGAAATCAGTCTATTTCTGCCTCTACCTCCCAAGTGCTGGGATGAAAGATGTCTACTGCCTTGCCCAGCTTTAAATTTTTAGAAGCTTTCTAAAGAGACTGAACCATTTTTAAAATTTATACCAGCTGTGTGAGGGCTCCTGCATGCCAGTCTCTCCAGCGCTTGGTGTTGGGTTTTTTCATCTGTTTGTTTGTTTTGTTTACAAAGGGCCATGTACTGGTTTCTCACAATGGGGTGGTGGGTGGGTGGGTGGCGCGCGTGCACGCATTTCCCTAACTAATGAGATAAGCAGCTTCCTCCAAGCTTTTGTTTTCACTTTGCTTTCATGAATCTCCTGGTGATATATCTACTTAAACACATTTAATGTCGTCTTTAAGAAACTATTGCCTAACCCAAGCACACAAAGATTTTCCTCCTATGAGGTTTTCCTAGAATCCTCTGTCCAACTTCCCTTTCTGTGGTTATGATAAAATATCATAATCAGAGGAAGGCTGGGTAAGGAAGGGGTGCATTTGGCTTCTACTTCCACATTACAGTTCATTAAGGGAGTCAAGCCAGGACTTCAAGGCAGAAGC
This sequence comes from Bramus lutescens, assembly GCA_001685075.1. Taxonomy (NCBI): domain Eukaryota; kingdom Metazoa; phylum Chordata; class Mammalia; order Rodentia; family Cricetidae; genus Bramus; species Bramus lutescens. Next base: position 569,714 of record LOEQ01000465.1, on the reverse strand, counting down.
CTGGAGGCAGGAACTGAAACAGAGACTATGAAAGAATGATGTTTCTTGGCTTGGCTCCAACAGCTTCTCTTCTAAAACCCTGGACCACCTGTGCAGCAATTGTACCGCCCACAGTCGGCCCTCCGCCATTGGTTAGCAATCAAGACATTCCCCCACAGAGGTGCCTACGGACTCATTTGAGGGAGGCAAATCCTCTGTTTTCCCAGGTGTGTCTAGTCTGCATCAAGATGACTAAACAGCATAGCCTTATGGTTCGATCCCATATTCAGATATGTGCTATAGTGGAGGTCCATTGCGTGCACAGTGTACATGATGAATCGAGGTGAATAAAAAAAGAAATAAAAAGGTAAACCGTGGCTGCTCCTGGGTATGGTGGAGGAGAAGGTTTATTGCAGATAGAGGGAGAGTCTAGCCAGAGAAAGAGACATCTGGGAGAGTCCCAAGTGGACATGACCCTGAGCCAGGCCATGTGGGGAGATGGGGGGGTGGCAAGAGACAAAGACAGTCAAGAGAGAGGGAAAGGGCCAGGTAACCAAAATGGCTGGAAGAGCAGCCCCACCCCTGGGCTGGAAAACTTTAGGGTTGGGGGCAGGGTATGCCAGCCATACCCTGTAACAGGTAGAGACTGAAGGGTGCTGGGAGGAACTGGTGTCCAGCTCTGCTTTGTTATGTTCCATAGGCATCTCAGTTAGCCTTTTGTCTAAGACCTAACATCAAGCGTGTCATTCGTCATTCTAGTTATTATAAAAATAGATATCCAATTTCCCCAAAATATTTTCCTCCATTGTACATTTCAAAATTGACCACAAATATAGCAGTTACTTCTAGATGCTGGTTTTTATCACTGATTTATACACTGTTCCTTTTGCCAAAACCACAGGTATTTTGCTTATTATAAAGTATTGAAATTGAATCGTATACGCCTCTAACTTTGTTGTTCTTTTGTGAAACAATTTTGGCTATTTTAGCTACTCCAATTTTTCATAATAGGATGAAAATAGGAAAAGCATGGTTCTCTTCACTATACCTTTTATCTTATGGGAACAATTTATTATTTCTTCTATTGTTTTGTTTTTTTTTTCTGAGAAGTCAGAATTCAATCTGATTTGAACAAAAAGGGTTGTCAGCAGTCTCAAGTGTATAAAGTTGACCTTGGGGTAAAATTGGCACCAAAGGTGTGCACGCTTCTTCCCTTCTACACCCCAGCTTGCATTTCCACCATAACTTAGACTTCAGAAGAATAGAGACGCAAGGCCTGCATCTGCCACTAACCAAGCATAAGATCGCAGGCACGCCACTAATCTCAGTGATCTTCATTTCTGTACTGAACAAAGCAGGGAAAAGCATCCAACCTACGGCCTTGTTGCAACCATCAAATGTGATGTGCCCAGGACGTTAACAGGTTTATCCTAACAATTTATGAATGAGTAAATAAATACAGGGAAGAGTCAGTATTTAAAGTAAATCAGAGAATAAGAGCAGAGAGTTCATCTCTAATTTCCCATGGGCATTGGTGATAAGAAATCAGTCTTCTAGATTCAGCCTGCCTCCAGCAAAAGACAGAAAGGATATTAGCTGACACAGTCTTGGGAGTCCTGGCTAAGATTCTAGAATTTAGGGATCAGCTGTTCTCTTTCTTGGATTCCATCTGATGCCCTTGCAGCTTAGTACTTTATTTACTCTTCTGACAAAGGACTCATCTAGCCAACAAAAGAATTACTAATTGCTCAATTAACATGGATTTTGAGTAAACAAAGGACAATTTTTAGTATAAGTATATCCCATGCAATATTTGGGGCATACTTAAATTAAAATGTTACACTAAGTATCATGTACTGTATAGCTATGTTGAATAACAATAATTAAAATTTAACTGCCTGAACTGCCTTTTATTTACATTTTTAAGAGAATGCTACATACTAAAAATGTAAGTAAAAACAAATAATAAATGTAGCAAAGAAATCCATAAATATTCTGGTAATGTATTTTGAGTCTTTTGTACTATTATTAATTATATTATACATAATATATAGTATAAAAATTCTTAGCTATAATAACATAATTATTGATAGAGCTAAAACAAGGCTCTCTGGATATATGTATGTATATACAAAGCACATAATATTCGATGGTTATTTGGATCTCTATTATTAATCTAAACATTTTCAGCATATCAGAAATCACACAGACATGGACAATAATAAATTCAGTCAAGTATGCCATCTATCAGTTCAGGGAAAACCATTTTTGTTTGTTTGTTTGTTTTGTTTTGTTTTTGTTTTTTGAGACAGGGTTTCTCTGTGTTGCTTTGGAGCCTGTCCTGGAACAAGCTCTTGTAGACCAGGCTGGCATTGAACTCACAGAGATCCACCTGCCTCTGCCTCCCAAGTGCTGGGATTAAAGGCACGCACCACCACTGCCCGGCTGGAAAACCATTTTTTTTTTATTACGTATCTTTCCACTTGAGGCCGGTATGCCTGATGGGCCACTGTAGCACATTTTACTCACCAGCTCTTAGCTCCTCCGCTGAACTGTCGGTGGTTAGACTTGGAGGCTGTGCTTCTCCACCGATCAGACTAAACATTACACTTGCTTGCCTTGAGCTGTCTGAATAATCCAAGGGAGGAAAGAGAGCATCCATGATGCTCTGGATCCACGGACATTGCGAGAAGGTAGCAGCTGAGAGCGGCTTCCTGCACTGGTTTCAAGGAAGCTTGGCTCTCGCGGTCCTGCTGAAGAACCAATGTTGAGCCGTGGAGGGAAGATAGCGCCACATGTCTACAGGTGCCCACGGAGTATGGAAGAGGGTGTCTGTTCCCCTGGAACTGGAGTTCCAGGCAGTGTGAGAGGAAACAGAACCAGCCAGGTCCTCAGGTGCACGGCAAGGAAAGCCTTCCCTAGTCATTGACCTGCAATCTTCTCAGGGACAGAGTTTGGGGGGCACCCAGGGGCAGGTTACCCTCAAATGAGAGCCACATATGACTTGTGGCTGAGACTGAACCTAAGGCCCTGCCAGGAAATGCAACTGAAACTATGCCTGAAAAGTGACAAGAAATCACTAAAACTAGACACAGCATTGCCCAGAAGGGCAGACTCTGAAGAACTAAAGGCCAAAGAAAGGTTTGCTCTGCATAGTTGACTAGCTATTGCCTGGCTCTGTACTGCCAGAGGACAGCATTCCAAGAGACCATCAATTTTTGGCTCCTGCTGGAGTATTTGGCAATAACCCTCCCTTCCTGGTGCCCTTTGCCTCTAATCTGCAGGAAGTTAGGTGCCTCACCCTGCAGCCAGGGTTCTCCTTGCCCTGCCCTGCTCTGCCCTGCATCCCTACCTTTCCAGCTTCCTCTGCAGAGCCCCACCCTTGCCCACTGCCCATCTACTTTATTACACCCAAAGAGCTGACAGGCCCTCCTGTGATGTTCCATAGGTACACACTGATCCCTCTGCCTTTGCCCCCTCCCATCCTCTTCCTGCTTCTGACAGAACAATACAAACCTTCAAGGCCCAGCCTAGATCATCAAGAAAGCAAAGGACACCAAGTAAGGACTCAGGAAAAGAGGCCCCCTTCTACACCAATGAGAATCAGTATGAGATTTCCTAGAACACTAACAATAACTACTGTATGACCTAGCTGTCCTAATCCTGAGCTTACACCTGAAGGAATCTAAGTCAGAATAATATAGAAATGCATATTCATGTTCACTGCGGCATGAGTCACAATAGCCAAAACATGAATCCAACCAACAGATGAATGAATAAAGAAAATGTGGTAACCATATGCAAATGGGTTTTCTTTGGTTGTAAAGAAGAATAAAATCGTGTTTGCATCAGATCTACTCAGAGAATGAAATTATGAGCAGGAAAATATAGAAGGGACTAGAGGTCCCCATGCTAAGCAAAATAAGCTAGACACAGAAAGACAAATCGCTTTTTCTCTCGATGACGATGATAACGATGATGATGATGATGACGACACGATGATGATGATGACGACGATGACGACAACGACGATGACGACGATGATGATGACGACGATGACAATGATTGATGATGACAACGATGACGATGACTATGACAATGACGACGATGACGATGGTGATGATGACGATGATGACGATGATGATGACAACAACGATGATGACGACAATGACGATGACAACGATGATGATGACGACGACGATGATGACAACGATGACGATGATGACGATGATGATGAAAGATGAAGAAAGACGCATCACAGTACCACTCCAGGACTCGTGGACAATTTCAGTTTTTGTTCCTAGTATCTTTCATTGTGCCTAGCACAGGGTCAGCACTCAAAGCTGTGTGCTGCCTGAATTGAACAGAATCTCACTTGATCTTTTCAACACCAATCAGAAAGCAATGTATCTCATTTACATAACTGAAAGCAATGTATTGTCTCATTTATGTAACTGAAAACAAAGTCTCTAAAGATGTTTCTAGACCCAGTCTATTCTGTCTCCTGAGGCACACAGACGGCTTTCTACTCTATTCTGAGTGTTAAAGTAAGTGGCTTTTTAAGAAAGAAGGTTTCACCAGCTATGAATTCTGTTTGAATAATAAAAAGTGGTCCCCACCTTTGATGCTATGAAGCAACAGCCACACACTTAAGCATATGCCTTAGCCAATAAGAATTGTTTCCAAATCTTCCCTTTGCATAAAGTTGAGTCGGTATCATTAGTTGGGAAATAATTACATAGTCCAGGGCACTCAATCCACAGGAGTCTCTGCTTTGTTTTGATTTTTTTAATCAACCCTTTTACAGGAAGTTGGTTTTCACCCAGGTAACTGTTGCAAAATATTTATCCAGATAAGAAAAAAAATATCATTCGGCCAATCAGAAGCCTCTCTGTGGTGAGACTTCATCTACCTCATTACCGTTTACTATACTGGCCATCTAATTACCTTCAGGATGGAATACATCCTGTTTCCACTTGCCCAAACTCTCTGACATGCCCGTTGGCTTTCCAGAGCTGGGTGAGAAGGCTAGGGCAACAGACAAACTGGAGACACAGCTCTCTCAGCTCAAGATCTTTCTCGGAGTAATACTGCGGTACAGTCAAACTTGAATCACCCCAAGGGATTAGTCACGCCCCTCACTTGGGGGCGGGTGGGTATTTTCACTCAGAAAATCAACACTGGGGTGAGCAGAAACCTGGCCACCAAGAAAGGAGGTGGCTCCAGCCTTGGTATACTAACCAGTGCCCTGAGGCTCACACCTGTGAGCCTCCTCTCCACACCCTCCGCTCTCCAGGAGAACTGGAGACCAGCAACAAACAGCAGCCCACTTATGTCACCAGCATCTCTGATAAGCTAATTTTCTATCCATTGACACGACTTCCTGAGCAGAAAATGGGCTTGGCCGTCTTGAAAGGCTGTTTTTAAGTACCTGCCCTGCCTCTTTGCAGCCGCGACCTTGGGCGAGTTACTCAACAGGCTGCTCACGCTACTGAGAGTAAGAATACTGTGTACCTGAAACAAGTCAGCGTGTTACAGCACAGAGCACAACTGGCAGGCGCAAACCCAAATACTAGCTTGCCTCTCTTTTCCCTACTCTTTTGCCCCTGAATGCGAGACTGGTGGTTCTCAACCTGGGGGTCGTGACCCATGGGGGCGGGGAGTCACATATCACCTACCCTGCATATCAAATATTTACGTTACGATTCATAACGGCAACAAAACTACAGTTATGAAGTAGCAACAAAAGACATTCTATGGCTGGCGGGCTCACCACAACATGAGGGACTGTACTAAAGGGTGGTGTGTTAGGAAGGCTGAGAACCACGGCTCTAGATAGAGACACTGCAGATCTACCCAGAGAAAGATGGCTTAAGGAGCCTGAAGGAGCAAGCAGCCAGGAAGATGATCTGCTAGTCCAGATCCCTGCCAGGTCTAAGATGAGATTGTGTATATACATATATTTTATTTTAAGTGTGTGAGTGTATGTTCAACTGGAACTGAATGTACAACATAGCAAAGGAGGACCTTGAACTCCCGAGTTCCTGCCTCTGCCTCCCAAGTGCTAGCATTACAGGTGTGCCCACTGGCTCCAGTGACATCATTAGGCATGCTCGGTGTATGCACATTGGAGAAATGAAATAAGAGAACATGCCATAGAGAGAGAGACCTCTGGGGATTAGCTATATAAGCATGCGGCTGGCCCAGTGTTACTGAAACTAAGGGGTATTTTTGTTCTTGTTTTGTTTTTGCTTTGTGGAAATACAGAAAATCAAGACATTCATCTGAAAGTTCTCAGTTTTAAAAGCTGTGTTAAATGAACATCTGAAATGTGTTACACAAGTCAAAAACCATGTGACCATGCTTATGAAATGGCTCCGTGGATAAAGGGACTCGCTGTCTGATTGATGCCCTACCTTTGACTCCTGGGCCCACACCATTGAAGAAGAGCGTCTACTCCCACAAGTTGCCCACTTGCAGGCCTTGTCATGAGCTCGGCTGCGTGCCTGCGTGAGCCAGAACATAGAAGAAACCAAATGTGATGTTTAAGAGAGTATGTTTTTATTTGCAGTCTCCAGGAAAATCAAAGTGCAAAGAGTGCCACGCGCCGCATAGTGAGCAAGACTTGACTACGGATGCAAATCCTGAGACACCTGTGTCGTTTCCCAGACCCTGCAAGTCCACACACAAGCCAGACACTGATGACCACAGATAGATAGCTGGCATTTAATGAGCTCTGGCAGAGTGGCTGCGTTACTTCGCTAATCTCCAGGCTCCTGGGCCACGGGTGTTAGTAATTACGATCGCTATCTCATGGCTGATAGCGCGTTCCCAAGATCATCTCTTTGTTAACAGGTCGAGTGGAGACCAACTATCTGTTTTCCAGATCCGGGGTCCCTCAGCACCAGGCAGCATCTAGCTGGGAAAACTCAGTGTGAGCAGAGAAGGGAGGAGCTTGTCAGCATGAGGACACAGGGATTTAAGATGACTTTAAATTTACTGTGTAGCTGAGGATGACCTTGAACTCCTGACCCTCCTTCTTCAGCCTCCCAAATGCTGGAACTAGAGGTGTGTGTCATCTGGCTCAGAGGAGGTGATGTGTGGATGCAGGGGCCTAGGAACTGAGAGAATAAGCACCATGCAGAGGGACCTCTGAGTTACCAACACACAGACATCTGACCTTATGTTACCGAAGCCAACGTTCTCTTGAGAAATAAGAAATTGAGGCATTCGCTCAAGAGCTTTTTATCACCGTGCGTACTTGGAATGGATTCCTAGGTATGAAGTGTTGCTCCTGTCTGAAAGCACAGCGTTTTTCTACTGACCACCTTTAGCTGTAGGCACTTGGACTTCTGCATGCTCACCCAGAAAATGGCTTCCAATGTGTTCAGCCAATAAACACAGAGAAGCCTACACTTAGGAAAATTGGGGTCAATATTTGTTATGGTCATACAGTCCTGAAGACTAACAGGATGTGGGCACAGAGGCAATCAGCAGAGTATGACACACCTCCCACATCTTGGGGGCCACACCCTGGCCTGCCCACCACCGCTGTCTGCCTGGAACACTGAAGTAAGCCTGGAGGGTGGGTGGCAGTTGTGACTCCCACAAGGCTCATGAGGCTAGCTAGCAGTGCTGTGGGCATAGCCTACATCCTGAGAAGGCTGGTACACACTGGCAATAAGCCATCATCAGGGAATTAAAACAACAAACAGCACCCAGAACACTTGTCTGCCCCGCCCCCACTTTGGCTGCTTGGTCTTGGCAGGGTTCTGCCTGAGCAAACCTGTTAGGTCTAATTATGGGGCCAGTTCCACTGTGAAAGTCAAAGCGAACTCAGGACTCGAAATGGAGAGAAGTCCACCAGGGTGTGGGACTGTCAACCCCAAATTTTGACTTTGCATTTAGGGAAAGGAAAACTGAAACTTCATCACAGGCCAATAAGAAATGAAGTACAAGCTGGGCAGCGGTGGCGCACGCCTTTAATCCCAGCACTCGGCAGAGGCTGGCGGATCTCTGTGAGTTCGAGGCCAGTGTCCAACCTACAGAGCAAGTTTCCAGGACAGGTTCCAAAGCTACACAGAGAAACCCTGTCTCGAAAAATCGAAAACAAAAAACATAGAAGTACAACACGGCATAGTAATCTTTGAATTTAGACAAATCTGGACTTAAACTGCAGAGTTTTTTAAATTATTTTTGAATCATTTGGACTCATCTGTATCTCACACTCTTATCTACCAAATATGAAAAAGATCCTATTCTGGAAACTAAATGAATTTTATTTTTCATTTATTTTTTTTATTTCTCAGGCATAAGAAATACTGATAAATGTCATATATTTAAAATACTTGAAATCAGAACCGACCCGAATAAATGTATTGCGAAATTCTAATGGGTGGGTTTTCCGTATTTTCTATAGTGAATAACCCCAGCCTGTCTTACAGCTGGAGGAATTTGAACTTTCTGTTTTAAATAATAACTATGTATAAAGCAGACAGATCAGCAATGCTATTTTAGCCTAATCTAGATTCCCAGTCAAAGGAAAGTACTCACAAGATTTAACAGTTTATTTCTTACGTGTCTCTGCCAGTGGTTCTCAACCTTCTTAATGTTGGCGCTCTTTAAGACAGCTTCTCACATTGTGCTGACCCCAACCATAAAATCTGTTTTTGTTGCTGCTTTATAACTGTAGTTTCGCTACTGTTATGAATCCTACTGTAAACATCTGACATGCAGGATATCTGATATTCGACCCCTGTGAAAGGGTTATTCGACCCCCAAAAGGGTTGAGACTCACAGGTGGAGAGCCACTGCTCTAAGGGAAAAGGGGGGACTAGCGTGATGTGTAGCTGTATTTATTTTTCTTTACTCTTTGGGGGCCTGCCACCCAGCTCTCAAATAAATACACAGAGACTTATTCTTACTTATGAATGCCCACCCTTCGCTTGGGCTTGTTTCTAGCCAGCTTTTTTTAACTTAAATTATCCCATTTCTATGCATTTTTGCCTCTGGGCTTTTTAGCTTTCTTTATTCTATGTATCTTTCTCTCCTTATTCCATGGCTGGCTGTGTGTCTGGGTGGCTGGCCCCTGGCATCCTCCTCTTCTCCTTGTCTCACTTCTCCTTCTCTTCCCTAGATTTCTCCTCCTATTTATTCTCTCTGCCTGCCAGACCCACCTGTCCCTCTCCTGCCTACCTATTGGCCATTCAGCTCTTTATTAGACCAATCAGGTCTTTCAAGCAGGCAGAGTAACACAGCTCTACAGAGTTAAAAAAAAAAGCAACCTAAAAGAATGTGACGCATCTTTGCAACCTTAAACAACTATTCCACACATAAATGAATGTCACATATCTTCAACTAAGATTCCACAACAGTGATGCCAAGTCTGATGACCTGAATGTGATTCCTGGAACCCACATAGTAGAAGGAAAACACCAATTTCTTCATGTGCCATGGCACATGCATACACACACAGACATGTACACATACACATGAGGAGGAGGAGGAAGAGGAAGGAAAGGGAGGGGAGCTAGAAGAAAGAAGAGGAGGGAGGAGAAAGCCTTAAGAAACATATATGATAAGAACATATATGCTTTATATTTTCCAAAAATCATTCATCTATTTTATTCAATTCTACCACCACTTTGTATATCAAGAAAACATTCTCATTTTACATATCCAACAAATGAAAGATGAAATGAATGACTTGCTAAGATCACAATAGCTAAGTGAAAACCCAAAAGGGTTGTAAATGTTTACATTCCTATCTCAAGTTCCTTTTCCGTCTACTCTGAAAGTAACCAAGACGAGCGCACTTACAGTTCGGTTCTGAGGTCTGTTCTGAGATTTTTCATACCAAATGTGTTATTAGGCATCTGGCTTTCTGACCAACTTGTTTCAAAACTGACAGCAGCCTTGAATTCTTCTTTTTCTTTCATCCCAATTTATGAGCCCATAAGACCACTTCTTAAAGAAAATAAACTTGACAATCCATGTGACAGCAAAGCCAATGTGTTCACATTGGTTGTATCAAAGTCTGGCAATTTGCCTGTGTCTTCTGGCATATTCTGACGAAATTACCATTCGACTTACAGTATCTGTCCTCACAGACCTGAGTGAATTCCCCTGCCCCATGAATCTGTATTTCCATCTAGCCAAGATGTCAGTTTGATATCTTATTTTCCATTCTGCCGAAGTCACTAGTAATGCAATCTGTGAAACATCACATCAAGATGGAAATTGCTTCTAGAATATGTAGCCATAAACATGTGTCAAGTGGATCGTTTGGCAGCTTTTTAAAAATACTGTTCAGATAACGTTAGGATCTAGAGCATCAAAGACAGATCTGTGTTTATTTTCAAACCGAAAAAGTGAGATGCGCAGAGCTCTGAATTTAAAGAGTTGATTCTGATATTTAACCAGCTGCTTTCTCTAGCCCTTTCAGGTCAAACATCGATTATATTTACGTGCAGAGAACGACAGGAGGTTAATTTGTATTCTGTGGAGCCTCCAGTCAAAGCATTTGATTAATAATAATTACTGGTTTTCATTGAATGCCTATTGTACACCCAGTGTTTTGTACACCACTCAAGGAGACTCAGAACAACTGACCTGACGTTACAAGTGAGTACAATTGAGGTTTGGAGAACTTAATAAGCGTATTTGGATCACACAGTAAGTAGAAATTCAGGATTTGAGGTAAAAACACAACAAAAAACAACTTGGTGAGGAAAGGGTTTATTTGGCTGGCACATCCCCATCACAGTCAATCACTGAGTAGATTAGATAGAACTCAAGTAGGGAGCAGAGAGAGTTATTAGCATGAGGGCACACTGCTTAGTGGCTTGCTCAGCTTGTTTTCTTAAACAACCAATCACCACTTACCCAGGAATGACACTACCCACAGTGGGCTGGGTCCTCCTGCCTCCATCAATGAAATGTCCCCCACATGCTTGCCCAGCAGCCAAATTGATGGAGGCGATCATCAGGTCTGGTTCCCTCTTCCCCAGGTGACTCTAGTTTGTGTCAACCAGAACACCAAGGAAACAGCAAAAAACAATAATTAGGGTCTCCAACTGAGTCTGGTGGTCACTGACTTCAAACTGTGTCTAGTGTGTTCCCTGCTGACTTGATCTCACAGTAATTCTCCTGTTGCAAAAGACATTGTCTCCCATCCGAGCCTAAGAGTGTTTGAAAGAGCACATCCTGTTTATGACTTGAATGGAGAAGATGACAGGGGAAATAGAGCCAAAGATGGTGAAGAAAATGGTAACCTGGGGTGGGGTAAGTAAGGACGCAGTCGTTTACAAGTAGCAGAAGAGCTGGACAGCTGTAAAGATTTGGATTCCAGCAACATTTTCCATTTTAGAGCTAGAAACATAAGTGGTGATGAAATGTCTTAGTGGAAACACTGTGCAGATGAAATATATATGTATGAAAAAATATATACGTATGGATATGAGGAGAATTTGTCTGCCCTCTGTAATGATAGCAATTTATGATGAAATCACTGGGCTTCACTTGGTGCTTACTCTATGTCCCCACACTCACCAGCTGTTGAGTAAATCTGTAAGGTGGGCATTGTCAGCTCTTTCATTGGACCAGATGAGTGTCTCAGAGGCATGGTCAACACAATAATGCTGAGCCAGAATTCAGAACATTGTATTCTGCATACAGTTGTGGGTTCTATTCTATGTACAGTTGTGGGTTGTAGTCGACCTATGGCTGAGAACTCTACCATAGTAAGCTTGCACTACACTTCCTGCTTACGGCTGCCCTTCAGCGGAAGCACTTCTGACAGTCCATAGATGAGAACACAAAGCCTTCCTAAGTCACAGAGTTCTAGAACACAAACTCATGACTTTGGGTCCCAAGTGAGGCTGCCTTTCCACTTTCCTACAGCTGCCCCCCCCAAACCTCAAGAGCTCTGCTTTGAGGAACCTGGAGGTAATGAGTGAATTCCCACCAATGCTGTGAAGAAAGGAGAGGGCCACAGCAGGGAGATGAAAGTTGGGCGCAGGGGCACCAGAAAACTGTCACCAGCAGGTCTCCTTTGCCCTGAGAAGGCCGTGGAATTATGGATGATGGTCTGCTGTGGTTGCTGGGTTTGGGGTTGGAAGAGGCAAATGCGGAGTACTCAAGGTTCTTGTCCTGCAAGAGCGCATTGGGGATTAAGTTAAAGAGAGTAAAGACTTTTCCAAGTGATGAACAGTGTCTGTTGGATGACTGACTCAGAAAAAAGGAGTGGCGAATCTTGAGTTGTCAAAAAAGATTTTATGACTCCAGGAAGGATGATGGCGATGGGGTTTCTACCCAGAATCCTTGTCTGGTCTGGCTCGTAAATATGTTGATCTTCATTTGTTGTGAACCAAGATGGGAGACACATTCATCTTTCTTAACTTTCTCTAAGAAATATAAATGAAGATAGTGGCACATTCCCTGACTATGTCATGGAGACAACTATCTGAACAGCTCCTTCCAAAGCTTTGAAAAGAGCCCAGAGGAACATACTCTGAAATGAAGCCAAGCACCACCGTCTCCACCCCACCCCACACTGTCCCCCAGGAACTCTTTCAGAATCAGCATCCCCTGGCTCTAGGAGGCAGTACCCACATAACGTCTTGAGAAGCCAACTTTCAATAGTGACATGTTTATTGAAGTGGCTTCCTTAACCACTGTTAAGAAGTCACAGAAGGTAGGCCCTCAGCTAGGAACCTTCTGGGCTTTCAGTCTCTGTGTACAGATCCAGCCAGGTCAAAATGGGTATGTGGAATGAAAAGTTTTACGTATCTCCTCCCTCCGGGTACAGAACCCCTTTTCTGCCATGGAGTGGGGGCAGGGCTTACTCAGTGGGCTCAGGAGTTCCATTGGAGATGAGGATGCATGACAGTGGCAGAACAACGTGTGTGTGCCCAATGCCATCAGACTACATATCCTTAAAACTGGCTAAAATCCTAAATGTTATGTGTGCTTTAACTGAGAGTGAAGAGAATTTGTCTTAGAAACCAACTAGCCAGATGTGTTTGTGTACCCCAGCACTCATGAGGCTGTGAGGCAAGTTCCGGACCAACCCAGTCTACACACAGGCAGACCTCTTCTCAAATGTTTAAAAAGCGAAGTAGAATCAGAGTCACAAGTAGGGCAATTGGTACCATTTTAGTAAACTTTGGAAACCATCCCAAATGACCGGAAGAAGAAAAGCTTCTAGTGGGCACAGCATGAAGATGATGCAAGCTGTTTGCTGGAAGCCGAATGAGTAACTCAGGTGAATCATGCCTGCTTCCTGACTGTTCAAGGATCAGTCCCATGGTCCACTGGGTTATCCAGAATCTAAGAGGAGAACATGAGGTTTCTGGGCAGCGATTTTCAGTTAGAGAATCCAGGCATCCAAACCCAGTCTCGATGCCTAGAACACAACACTTTGCACAGAGAGAAAACAGATGTCATGGGCGAGGGAGAGAGAGGGGGTTCTTTTTAAAAAGGTTCAGAGTTTTCACTGGCCCAAGAAAGCTCTAGAAATAGCGTTGATTGTTACACAAAGATGAGTGTATCTTCTAGTGTGCAGTTGGGTCTTATTTTGTGCGAATGTACTTAAAGTCAACAAACTATACATTTGGAAATAATTGAACTGTATTTTACCATGAAACAAACTAAAGATTTTTTTAAGTCTTAAAGGAAAAGGTTATTAAAGAACTTGTGTCCATTGTGAGAGGGGCTATATTTCATAAAACAGGTTGCTATAAATCTGAAGCCCATTCAGACCATACCTCAACAGACATCTGACCTGGGTCATTGGATAGCAAAGTCCTGTTAGGCAGAAGTTTCCAAGAGACCCAATCCTCCTTCTCTGGCCTCTTAGATCTTTCCTGCCCCTCCACTATTTGGAGCCCTAACTGGACATTTTATTTTATATTGGCACGCACCCATGTAAAACAAACAAAACACACAGGATGGAGGGGATGGTGAGGTCAAGGCCCATTTCAGACTTAAAACGAAGAGCCAAGGAAGCACAAACGACCACGGTTTGATTTGGACAAGCTCAGCTCTGGGAGTAAGTGTCAGACAAGCCAATTGTCTCCAGATCTCAACAGGCCAGAGATGGAGAGAGCAAACAGTACCATTTATCAGCACGAGTTCACACAGGGTGGAGTCGAAGTTAAGGGGATAGAAGGGGGAAACAAGAAGAGGTGTTAAGGCCGCCTTTCAGTTAGCTGTCACTGAGAAAGTCCAAAGTGTCCCAAAACTCTGCTGGATGCTGATCAGACTGCGGCTGGGGGCAGGGAAAGAAACGGATTACCCAGACAGCAGCAGAGGAGCCGGGAAAGGGATGACTTTCATGCCAGTGGGAACACAACACCTCTCTGCCTCCCAGGGAGCTGAGCAGAAAGGCTGGAACAAAGCCATCACAGGAGACACACAGCCAGTTATTGAGTGGATCACAGGCTGCCCGGGTATGGCATCCTAGGAACGATGAAGAAACCACAGGAAGCATGGGTCTCTTGCATTCTTGAGGAGCACCGAAAGAAGACAGACCTAGATAGCCTGTGGGTTCTGTGAGTTCCTCTCAGGAGTTTGGGCACCAGGGCAACAAAAGCCAGGCGCAATGGCATGTGCCTTTGATCCCAGCACTTGGAAGACAGAAGCAGGTAGATCTCTGAGTTTAAATCCAGCCTCATCTACAAAGCAAGTTCCAGGACAGCCAAGGCTACATGGAGAAACCCTGCGTCCATAAACCAAAAAGAAAAGTAAAACAAAATAACCAGGTGTGGCTGGCTGCAGATGAACTCCATAAAGGCCCCATGTTCAGATCAACAGCTGCAGAATGAGCCAGATGTGTTGTTGGTGTGGAGATCTCTAAGCACATGCCTAGCTTCCTCCCATAGCATGGAGCCAAACTGTTGGCCATGAATTTGGACGATTCCACTCTTAAGACAACTGCGTCAGTTCGAAGCCAATGTGTCGGATAGCCTAGACGTCTTTGAAATGCCCAGTGAACCCTGTGCACAGCAGGAGCCATGACCGGAGAAAGAGAAAAAAAATAATAATGAAAACATCAATCAAATGATGTGACACAAAATCCCAAGTGTGACAAAGAGGTACAACTCAAAATGAGCCCCAGAGATCAGAAGGACCTGAGAAGCCAAGTTGAGATGGTTCCCGGGGAGCCCAGCTTACTTAGAGACGCGTAAATGCTTGGGGTATTAATCCAGTATATACCGATGCTGCCCACAATTAATCTTGAAAAAAAGTGTATTTTTCACTCCTCCAAAGGATGGGAAACAAAACAACAAAACAAAACCTTACTTGTATCCGTCTCATTTTCTTCCTTTTAATCTTTGTTCCTTCAGCTGCCAAATTCTCTGACTTTTACAAGGATTATAATTAGCTGTGCTAAATGAAATCTGTTTTCACGGTGTGCTCTACAGACTATCAAAATGAGAAAGCAACAGAAAATGGGCCCCAAACACACACTCTCGAATTCATTGAGCCTCGTGTTTCCATCTCAAAACCATCCCTCTTGCTACCAGGCCCCCTCCGTGCTTATGTTCCTGCCTTCTGCGGGTTGTTTTGCACCCTTTATTGGGAGGGTTGAACCCGACACTCTCTAAGCCTTTCCAACCCCAAGTTCCCATGAGTCTGTGTGGAACGTGGGGTTATAAATTGCACAGTGAGTTCTGAGAAAGGAGCAAGGGGCCAAGCAAGCTGAACCCTCACCCAGTGCTGGCACCGGAGCATGAGAACGGCCATCTCCTCCCTGTGACATCACAGGTACTGTGGGGCACGGATGGTATCAAGAAGGGGAGGAGGACACGAGGCAGCTGAGGTTTCCCCTTTTATCAAAAGCTCTGTGCAAACACAGCTTCAAAGCATCCCTGCCACCGTCCTTTTCTCCCCACTTCTGACCTGGTCCCTGAGGTCCTTCCCCAGAGAAACTCTAGTGATTACCATCCGCCTGCGAGTGTGCCAATCTCCCAGAGGTGGTGCTGCGAGGATCAAGTCATTAAGCCCTGAAAAAAATGCTTTGAAGAATGCACAATAAGGCACTCTGCCTGTCAGAAAGAATTCGTGCTACTCCTGGAGGCCCGGCCCAAAGTGGAGGCAGCAGCACATGTCACCCTAGGCCGGTATTTCGTCACACCTGGACAAAGGACACTGGAGTCAAAGGGCAGCTTAGACCACACGCCCAATACGAAGCTGGGAGGAATTTTTGGGAGTCATTATTGCTGAGGATTGCCAACTGGCCTGAATCACACACACACACACACACACACACACACACACACACACACACACACCTTTTTTTCCCCCACGGATCGGCTCTTTCCTGACTTCTGCTCCCTGATGAAACGATACAGTATTTCTGTCTATTGTGGGAGAACAGCCCTTGACCTGTCTCTCTGCCTTCATCGCCAGTTGATGTGGGCTTTTTATTTTTTTCCTTCTTTTTTAAACTAGTTTGTTTTTTCAATTTAGGGTTTGGGCTTTGTTTTTGTTTGGTTTGGTTTTTAGAAACTGGGTCTTGTTATGTAGACCAGGCTCAATTCCCCTGCCTCTGCCTCCTAAGTGCTGGGATCACAGGGAGCTGCTGTGCTGGCAACATGAGGGCTCTAATATTTTTTCTACCATAGACTAGACAGGCTTCCTTTTTCTAGTCTCTACCTAATTCTCAGTTTGCCAGAGGCTCCCTTACAATATTTAACAACTTTCAGGCCACTCTTGCCTAAGAGGCAGCTCCACCCACATAAAGCTGGAGAAGCCACTGGCCTGGGGATGTGTGGCTCAAAAGTCACCTTATCTCAGTGAAAACAGCTCTCCACACACCTGAGGTTTCTACAGATGGGTTAGGAATCCACATATATCACTGCCAATGTGGCCTTCATAAACTCAAG
This sequence comes from Bramus lutescens, assembly GCA_001685075.1. Taxonomy (NCBI): domain Eukaryota; kingdom Metazoa; phylum Chordata; class Mammalia; order Rodentia; family Cricetidae; genus Bramus; species Bramus lutescens. The sequence continues at coordinate 552,846 of LOEQ01000465.1, read as the reverse complement.
AGTATGTTATATAGGATAGGTTTTAGGAACTTTTAGCAGCTGGGATCCTGGGTTTAGCATAACTGGCATTTGGAGAGCTGAAACACAGCTTCATTCAGTGACTTATGATGAAGTTTTTGAAAAGGACTTGAAAGTTGATTGATAGAATTAAGAATAAAAACTGTGATGAATATGTTAATTGGATAAAGCCTACATGTTAACATGTTTTAAAATGGTAGTTTTCCCCATTTATATGAAGATAAACACATAAACCATTCAAGAAGGGGCTCCATCTGTGTTTGATGCCCGGTGTATGAGCCTGTGTTGTGTTTCTAGCACAACTTGACCTATGCTTTGAATGAATGAAATACAGACCACCTAAGCCACTGGATGGACAGCTTAAGTCCATGGCTCTCTCAAGTCTTTTCAAGCCTTGTGTCACCATGCAAGTCTCTGAGGAGCCCTGGTGAACAGTCACGGCTTTATCTTTGCAGTCCATTGCCTGCGTATCAGGTTTTCTCCTCTGTCTTTATGTAATTCACACACCATGCAAAGACATACCTTTGATTAAGGATATGTCAACAGATGTGGCCTTGGTCTCATAAATACAGCACTCAATCTAACTGGTAAACTTTATAAAGGAAGAGAAAATATAATAACACTTAGTCAAGGTTGCTTATCCAATATCACCTAAATGTGGAAAAAGAAGTATGAACTCATAAATTATAAATTAATTAAAAGTTATAAATTAATGCTACACCTCAGAAGGACAGATGGACACTGTCCTTTTCACTATGATGAGTATAACCTGTGAATTACTCTTCCAGAAAATTCTCCGATGGTTATATGGATGCACATCCACAAAACACTGCACAAGGCTGTTGCTGGTTTGTGGTTGGAAAAAAAATGCAACAACCTAAGTAGTTCCCAGTAGAGGATTGGCTTAATTCATTGTGAGATCTGAATACAAAGCAATGCCTTGCAGCCATTTTTAAAGATTACATTTATTATTGTGTGTGTGTGTGTGTGTGTGTGTGTGCGTGTGTGTCACACCTCTAGAGATCAGAGGACAACTCACGCAAGTCAATTCTCTTCTTCCCCTACCTTAGTACCAGGGATCAAATTCAGCATCAGGTTTGGTGGTGAGCACTTTCCCCAACTGAGGAATTTTGCCCTTCCCCCACGCAGCCATTCTTAAAGAATGAAAGCTATCCAGATGGAAACAAACAGCTGTATATTAAATGTCAAATGAAAAAACCCAAAACACAAATTAGACACATATCAACCCAAGGAGTACCATTGCAATCATACCCATTTTACAGATGAAGAAAGAGACTTTCATTACAAAAGCAATTGAGCAGAGGAGCCAACATTGGCTGTTTTCAGGATCCATGTGCTTACAGGGTCGTGACAGAAACAAGAAAGAACAGATGACCTGACAGGTTTAGCCTTTTTAGGAAACACTTTGGGTCTGATGACTAATGTCGCTTCTTTCCCTCCAGGGAACTCTTCCAGCCACTGCAAGTATTTACCTGGTTGAATGGAAAGAAGATGAGATAAACCGTAAAGTTTTGGCTGGGGCCTGGCCACACTTGAGCTGGGACATGTGGCAGCACCTCTCATGTCTCATGTCTTCAGCTACCCGTGTGCTGCTATGGGATGTCACCAGGGAGAGAGCTTCAGTGGGCTGTGTTTTCCTTCCCTTCGGGATACAACGGCTTTACAGTTATTAGTAACAGATGTGGTCAGGCAGTCAACCAGCTCAAGCGGTGATGTCTCCTATGTTAAAGTTTAAATAGATCACCTCTTGGGTCAAGGACTCACACAGCTATCACAGCAGTTCAATTCTGTCTCTTGCCATCATTTGGGGACTGACATTCCTCTGCAATGGAGCTTGTCTTTGCTATGCAGTGAGTATGTATATGTGCACACATGTGTATGATTTACTCTCTCATACATATGCCAGTTACTCCAAAGCTCCACCTCTTAAGAATTTGAACAACCCTTCTTCCCACTCGTTTTTCTGGCCAAAATGGAGGTGGGTCAAGGGGCTTCAGTCCTGCTTTGCGTTCTGCTATGGCTCCCTCTGCAACATCAAGGCTCCTGCTCACTTGGGAAAATAGGGCAATCTCCCAACACAGACTTAGTTGTCCTGCCAACTGAGAGCTCCCTAAAGCAAAAACTATTAGCATTTGAGTTTTCATTGTTAAAATGGTGTCTAACACACAACAGGCACTCAGTAAACACAAGAGTAAATGACAGTTCAAGTTTTCTACTTTCAGTACAGCATGTGTCCCCAGAACCATCATGCAGAGAACTGAGTGGACTCGAGGTAGCATTAGCTGTCAGTCTGCATCCTATGTTTCTCTATCTGCCACATACCAGCACAAACATTTCTTAGCATGTAGAACATTAAGGGGGCTGCCTTCGGGTTTCCCTGATTTTCCTCTTCTCCAGCAACTGGCCACTTACAACACTATGACCTCTATCCTTCATGACCTCTAACCTCATTTCCCCCCAAGGGACAAGCTAAAGAAAGGCCACTTATTATCAGTGCCTGATGCTACACCTGCCAGTCTTCCCAGATGTGGAATGGAACATTCCAGCATTCTGTGTGGGTGGGTTTGTTTGTTTTCATGTGGTCTTACTTAGGGTTTAGGGTTTCTATTGCTGTGAAGAGACACCATGACCACAGCAACTCTTACAAAGGAAAACCACTGGGGTTGGCTTACAGTTCAGAGGATTTAGTCCATTATCATCAAGGCAGGGAGCATGGTGACATGCAGGCAGACATGGTGCCGGCTATGTCTTGATCAGAAGGCAGCAGGAAAATGGTCTGGGTATTCCCCTGAGTGAGGCGTGAGATATATTAGCCCTCAAAGCTCGCCTCCACAGTGACACACTTCCTTCAACAAAGGGCATACCTACTCCAATAAAGTCACCTCCTAATAAGGCCACTCCCTTTGGGGGCCATTTTCTTTCAAACCACTACACGCATGTGTTTCAGAGTTCTCGCCTCTGGGCAATAGAAGCAGATGGGGAACTGATGGTGAGGATTTCAGGTAGCAGAGAAGTATTCTATCGCTGGATTTACCACCACAGCTGCTAGAAGCCCTTGCCTCTGGGGACTCCGGCACCAGGATGAAGTTTAAAATGTCCCTTTACCTTTTAAAAAAAAAAAAATCACCGGATCAGGAATTCAAGTTTCAAATAGGAGCAGTTGATTAACGAGCTCTTGTTGTCAGGGATCCAGAGACCAAATATACTTCTTTACGCTTCCCAGTGGGAGGGACCATCCCAAGATGGGGAGTTTGCACATACCCTGCTGCAGAGAAAAATGTCAGGCATCCCCAACATCCCAGCTCCACAGAGCAGCTTCTGAGAACTTTGATGATGTATCGTTTCTTTTAAAGGGAGTGAAACCCAGTCTCTCATAAATCCAAATAGGACAGATTTCAGATTAACGTACCCTGGTTTGTTAGGAATTCTATGTAAAGGCATCATTCATGCTTCTTCCCCGGATTCTGGGACCAGGTGCCTCAAGCTCCTGCTGCCGAGAGGAATGACCCAGGGGCTATGAGCCCAGGTAAACCCTTCTTCCTTAAGTTGCTTCTGCCAATCATTTTGATGCAGCAGCGAGGAGAGTGACTGACTAGGACACACAATGTGCTAGAAGGGTTCAGGGAGCGCAGAACACTGAGCACTTAACGGTAGAGGTTTTACAAAGCTGCAGGTAAACAGCCAGCTGGAAGAGGAGCACAGCTCAAGGTGAGAGGGTAGCCCAGAGTGTCCGTACACTCCATGAACCTCCTGTGCTCTGCCACCCAGTGACTCAGTGAAATCCTTTTGGGATTCTATAAAGGCTTTATTATACTGATGTGGTTGATTGCACCACTGGCTATTGGTAACCAACTCCACTTGTGGTCCTTTTTCCTTCCCTGGAGATTGGGAACAGGGCCAGAAGTCCCAACTTTTATCATGCTTTGGTCTTCCTAGTGAACATTCTCCATCTACAAGCTACCTAGGTAGGACCCCTCCAGCCCCAGGGTACTGGTTAGCAAACAAAAGGCTTTCTGATCACAGCAGGGACTCCAAGGCTGGAGAAGCTTTTTAGGAGGTCCAGTTAGAACAATGATATACTCTGCAATATCACACAGATAGACCTGCAAGAGTACATAAAAGTACAGGCACAGAGGTGCTTTATTGAGTGTTGCTCAACCAGTCAGTAAATCATTTATTGAAGGGTGTTGGTAATAACCTACCAGTACCACTGTTCGATGTTACTGTATGTTCGTATTAAGAGTGAAGTACAAAAATAGTGTATGGAGCAACAACAGTGCTTTTGATACATTAAGTGTGGAGACAGCATGGTGACAGAGGAGTGTGGCTCTATTTGTCTTGGTGGGTTTGTCTTCAGTTTAAAGTAGAGTCTTCATATATAGCCCAGGCCAGCCCTAAACTAGAGATGCCTTCTGTCAGCCTCCCAAATGTGGGAGCAGGCATTCACCGCTATACTTGGCTTCTGTTTGAATTTTTGAAGGGACCTCAAATAGGCAGGTGGGCAATAGATGATAGATAGATAGATGAATAATAGAATACTAAGTAAGAAAGCAACTTAGGAGTGGGGAAATGGAGGACTTACATTCCGTTGGCCTTTTCACTGTGAGCATGCTCTTTACTTAAAGTCAAAACTAATTTAAAATGCCATAAAGTAAAAACATAAAGGAGTAAAATTGATTCCTAACAAGCAGAAAGCAAAGAACAAAAAATAATGTCTTCCTTGATAAGGTTGCCTCCTTGGCACTAAGAATATTCTGCTCCAAGTCCCAGAGGGGAAACTGCCTGTCTAAGGTCACTACCCTGAATGTCCCCAAGAGACTGGCCTCTGATCAGCTTTGGTGAGAATTTACTCTGATTTTTGCCCAATTACTGAAGTAACTAAGTTAGGCAGAAGCACCTTTGGGTCTCGTGCAATAGCCAGGCTCAGCAGGCGGCACCTACAAGGTAGAGATGGCCAATGTCCCCTTAATAAAAGCCAATGGTCCTTAAAAGCAGGGTCTAGAGTGTGACAGACTTGGGTGGTCCTGTGATGATGATGACGGTTATAGAGCCAGTATTCTTCGAGTGAAAAGCATGAACATATGGTGCTAATGCCCCAGATGACTGATTCTTGCTCTGGTTTCCAGAAAGCAACCCACTAATGGCCTCTCCTGTGTGGAGGCCCAAAAATGTGAGCCTATTTCCACCTTGCCTGAAGATCAGAGAGTTTTAGCGTGCTCAAAGTTGTTGACAATAAGTGTGGCTACCCACCTTCCTTGGTATTTTGAACATTAAAATGGCCCACACAGGTAGATCCACTCCACCTTGACCTAGGTCAGAGAATTCAAGCGTACTTCTGCTCCTTTGTTTGAATTAAGAAGTTTGACCTAATGAGTTGGCTGTTTTCAGGATACTTGGTCTAGGGTGGGTTCAAATGCCTCAACAATAGAATGCTTTTCTCAAGGATTAATGGCTTTATGGCTCAAAGTATTGAAGCAAGTAATTGTTCTAGTTGTCCTTTGTATTATGTTAAAGCAGTTTTTTTGTCTTCTTCCCCTTATTGTATTGTGGTATAAAAGTGCAGGGAAATAAACGCTGGTGAATTTAGCATTCATTGTTCCGCTGAGTTGCGCACCCCGTTATTATCCTATGTTTTAGTGATTTTTTTTTTGAGACAGGGTTTCTCTATAGGATTCTTTCTTATCTCTGTTCCTCCTACCTAACATTTTTCTAATCCTCGTGCCCCTACCCTGGTAAGTGGTATACTTGTCGAAGCATGGGAAGCATGGTCCTCGACACTACAGAAGCTTGGATGACAGGAGGGTGTGGGACAGGCAACCAGTTGATGGAAGGGTATCAACAAAAGAGCCGTTCCTAACTTCCCGCCCACGTAGGAAGTTCTGCTCATACCAGAGCCTATGGAAACTCAGCCTGCCTGCAAAATAGAGTTAGGTTAGCCAAATCTGGTCTACGGAGCTC
>LOEQ01000465.1:495171-518920 GCA_001685075.1 Bramus lutescens | reverse complement strand
AGTGCCAGGATTAGTGGATGCTGGGACCTGCCACCACAGCAGCCAGCCTTGCTGGGAAATAAGCCCTCTAGCTGACCACTTGTCCGTCTCCATCTAGAAACCAAACAGAAAAATGGAGTTTGGAACAGTGACTTGAAAAAGTCTCCCTGCGATGGTACGGATCGTAAACCAGTCAGACAGGGTGGCTTCAAGTTCAGGTGGGTTCAGAAGGAGATGGATGAAGGAATCCTGGCAGGCCCTGGAGGGCCCTTCTCTGTCCTTTAATCTTGCATATCTGAAAAGAAGCTCCCCTCCTGCCAAACGGAGGACAAGGCCCAGATGACTTCTGGTGACAACAAGGAGCTGAGCTGAAGGATTTGGTCAGCGGGCTGAGCCACACTGCAGTTTCTTCAGCTTGATGCCCCATGCCCCGTGCCTACTGCAGGCAGAGTCTTCAAGCTCAGTCTTCCTTTCATCAACTTGAAGGGGCTTCCAAAGCAGAGCTCCTCTCTACCTCCTGCCTGCCCTCTTCCTCTCCCTCTGCGTGTGCATCTCTGCCTCAATAATAAAAACCGCTGACGTAACCACTCCTATGTGCTAGTTAGTGTTAACAGTGCAGCAGAAGACTTAGCCTCTAAAAAATCTATGGGAGGTCCTACCTGTATCTCTAAATCACAAAGACCATTTCTTGCTGCCTCTGTCTACACACAGGCATACACACACACGCGCGCGCACACACACACGCACGCACACATATGCATACGCACGCACACATGCACATGCACACACACATGCACACAATCTAGTCTACTCCAGGAGCTTGATCACTGTCTCAGAGCATGTGGGACTCCTTCCATGATGCCGCTGGGAGCCAATAGGAGGTGTCCAGCACCCCAAAGAGGTCTCAGTCCTGACCAAGCCCTGAACTGCCAAACATTTGCAGAAAAGAAGGCAGCCCTTGCCGCTGTCACAGGCTGTGCGCTGGTCACCCATGGGCCCCTGGGCTGAGGCTGTGTCTCAGGACGGGTCCATTCTTTCTCCTGCTCTGACCAAGACGGAAACAAGCTGAGAGGAGCTAAGAAACAAAGGAAGACACCGTCATTTCTGGCCACTGGCCTGGTGACAGCAGTGTTCGCTAGAGAGAGCCTAGATTCTGTCCTGGCTGAGCCACTCCTGACCCCTGAATGTCTGGCGGGCCATTTACTCTGCGGGTTTCTGTTTTTCCCACGGGGAGCTAGATTAGATCTATTTTTACTTTAGGAGCAGAGTTGCCCTTTCCAACAAAATCAGAGGCACACACTGTGTAGAAATATGTGCCAGCAGTGGGGGAGGGAACACGCTCTTCCCTGCCCGTTCTTTGCCCTCCCTTCTGCGCCAACCCTGTCCAGATTTGCTCATCCAGTGAGCCTAGTGTGGACTACACTTTGTGCCTTACGCAGCATCCAGGTGAGAGATGTACTGCAGGCTCCCTGCTTGCCATGAAACATGGCAGAGAGAAAGAGGGACCACCAGCTAACCAGTGTGAGTCACTGGAGACACGATGAATGGGGAGAGTGAGCAGAGTGGACACAGAGCAGGGACCTAAAACTGCTGTCCTGCTTCTGGGTATGGAACCTCAGGAACTGACAGGGGACCTGAAGGGATACTAGCAGGGTTAGACACAGCAGTACAGCAGGACGCCCCCAGAGGGAACAGCAGCCATGAGGTAAACGGACAACAAAATTCAATAAATGAAGCAGAGCATGATTCGACTTTAAACGGGCAGAAGGTTCTGGAATGGGCTGCAGCATGCGTGAGCCTGTGCTAGGTGAAATAAGACGACTTCAACTAATCTAACTCATAGAAACAGAAAGGAGGGTTGGTGGCCATCGGCTTGAAGGAGCAGCTGGGAGTTGATTAAGTTTCAGTTTTGGATGGTGAAAATACTCAGGAAATGAATGACAGTTTTATGGCAGGAAAAGATTGTCACAGAGCTATCCACACCAGTGTGGTTCAGATGCCAAACTTTGCCATGCAGATTTTTACGACAATTTAAAACAGCCATTGTAAAGACTGGACTATAGCTTATTGGTATGCACATATAAGGTTCTCAGTTAGACCTCATCTCTGAAAAACTATAGCAATTTGTAGGGTGGTACTAGGAACTGGATCCAGGGTTGGGCATTGCTAAGCACTTGTTTTATTACTGAGCTACATCCCCAGAATGAATCATTAAAAAAAAAAATTCAGTCAGGGCTGGAGAGATGGTTCAATGGTTAAGATAACTTGCTGCTCTTGCAGAGGACCCAGGTTCAATTCCCAGCACCTACCTGGTGGTCCTCAACTACTTGTAAATCCAATCCCAGTACCCATTTGATGGCTCACAATGGTCCAGTTTTAGGGACTCTAACACCACCTTCTGACCTCCATGGGCACCAGGCACCCACATGATACACATACACACCTGTATGCAAAACACTCATGACCATAAATCTTCAAAAATAATAGCAAATTGCCCCCTTTTTGGCCTGAGCTGAGGGGAGGTGACAAGGGCTTGCTCAGACTGCCACTGCTGAGTCACTGACCTCTGCCTCAGGCTCTGGCTGGGAGTCACCTCTTCACCACCTCGGGCTTTGGCACACGGCCATCCTCTCACCAAATGCTCCCTCTATTTCAAATGCACTCCTCTCTCACCTGAAAGGCCACCACCTCCTGAAGCCCCGCTGTGCGGGTACGTCACCACTGCGGCCACACAGTCTGCACCGCGCAAGTGTGCACTAGCATGTTTGTTTACACTGCCCTGCACACACCTTCGTAGATTCGTGTCTGCACAATGCTTCACACATCTCCTGTGTTGATATGGACCTTGCTTATCTGATGATTTTGGGTATCTACTACTAGAGCAGGAACACAAGGACGGGGCATCTATTTTGCCTTCCGTCATGCACTGCACTCGTATCTGGCCTATTTATTGTAGTTTGGTAATCTAGTAGTGGTCAATAAACTGGTAACTAGATGGTTAATACAGCTTGCCAAGGCTCCCCCTTATAGACAGAGACGAAACTCCCATCTGGTCATAGGTCTACATACCCTAGACTTGACTTTCTTCCGTTTCTCTCTAGAGAAACTTGTAAGGCAGTGATGTCTGCCTGAACACAGAGTTTATAGATTTGACTCAAAATGGCAAGCTAAAAAAATACCTGTGGCCCTTTTCTACCCTTTAACTTAGCTCTATAATTTGGATATTAGCAGAATTGACAGATAGGTTAGGTGGTGAATCCGAAGAGGAAATTGGAATTTTTAAAGAAGATATAACTCAGTTGCGAACCATACAATTTTGTGGCAATCAGGCCTGCAGATCGGGACAGAGACAGAAACACTGAAGGACCCTTGAGTAGCAAATGGAGCTTAAGGCCCTGGCAACCCTGCCAGGCAGGCCCGTGTGCTTTGCCGGTCAAGCATAGAGCAAAAACCAGGCATTGGCAAGTAGGAGCCACTTGTGTTAGCAGGTCACAGAGAGAGAGAGAGAGGCCAGGGACCCTCATTTAGGCAAGCATCCCTGGCGAGCTGCCTTCTTCAGGCTTGTTCTAGAGCCCACTGGACCTGGCCAGCTCAGAGACCAATGGTTTGCAGGCACAAACTTCTGAAGAACATGAAATCTAAGATCAATTGTATTAGCAGCCTGCTTTGGGAAGTCTAAAATTAGACCATTCTTAAAACAGGCTAAACTTTTCTAAAGAAAAGGCCAACACTGAATAAAACTTACAAAAACCTCAGGATAGCCAGTACATCTGTGCTTGTTTGTTTACGTTTGTTTTTTGTTTGTTTTTTGTTTGTTTGTTTGTTTTTGACAAAGACACCAACTGTCATTAAATGCAGGATGCTGCTGCTAATGACACTGGGATGGTGTGATCTCCAGGATGGAGGGAGTAACCAAGGTCACCAGGTCAATGCTTTCTAAGCTGTCAGTTGAGTTGCCTTGAAAGCCATGAAATCATTTTAACACACCATAATGAGAAGTTAATTGAAATTTGAAATGGAACAAAATTAAATAGAACACACTACACTGTCACGCTTTTGAAAAGATAGGACTTTTTCCCCTAAGATTCTCAACCAGTTGTGTGTCTATGAGTATGGGGGGGGGGAGGCTGTGTGTGCAAGCCACACTGCAATATGAACTGCGTGCCTATGAGTCTTAGTGTAAAAAAAATTTTTTTTGAATGTTTCTCTTCTAGTTCCTTTGTCATATAGTACTTAATAGCCTTCATTTTCTACATAGTACTTTATTTTCCTATATAACCAGCCAATGCTTAATCATTCCTTAATTCCCTAATTTTTGAAATGTGTGTGGTGTGGAAGGCACTGAGCTGGGTCCCGGGACAATAAAGCTGAATAGAAGCCAGTGTTCAGCAAGGGGCCTGGCAGGAAGCAGGTGGCTTGTAGTGACTGTTTACTATGAAGAGAGCAAAGGACAGGGTGGGAAAGTGGGGGACAGAGTCACCCCCAAAGGGTGATGCACAGGAAAAGTTCCGACAGGGCAAGCGAAGGAAGCCGTGTTCAGACCCTGACCTATGTGAAAAGGAACGCGACAGAGGACGGTCCCCTCCGGTCCACCAGGCACCCGGCCACCAGGAACCTTCAGAGAAGTGGCTAGAGAGACAAACAGCTCAGCTCTTATCTGTGCTCATGAGCACAGGGCCTAAGTCCAGCAGAAGAGAATCAGTCCAGTCATGTCGTCTGCATGGGCAGTGCCTGGCAGAGAGAGGTGAATGTGGACAGTAGAAGGGGAGCTGTTGCCGATAAAATCTCAGCATCCCAGAAGCTTACGTTGACTGGGAGAACATAATCAATAATGACCACAGTAACACAACTTATGCAGGAAGAGGGAGATTCCTGAAAGTTTCCAGAAGAAGGAAGGATAAAGGATCGATTCTCAGGTGAATCGAGGCAGGGAAGCTTAGACAAGGACTGCGAGTGAGGAGAAAGAGGAGCCTGTCCCTAGCATTCTTGTTTGGAAAGCTGCCTCCCTTCTTCCATTCCTCCATAGTTCCAATAGGATCTCAGAGCGGTGCCTGTCCCCACTGCAGCGTGATCCAGGTGAGTGTGCCCCGTTCCCAGGTCACAGTTTCCAGAGTCCTCTCTGGGCATCTTTTCCTAGTGATGAAAACTGTTTATTGCTTGCCAACACAGAATACTGAGAGGATGCAAAGTTAGAACTTTGCTGTCAGCCAGGTGGTGGTAACGCACGCCTTTAATCCCAGCACTCGGGAGGCAGAGGCAGGCGGATCTCTGTGAGTTCAAGGCTAGCCTGGGCTACAAGAGCTAGTTCTAGGACGGGCTCCAAAGCTACAGAGAAACCCTGTCTCGAAAAAAAAAAAAAAGAACTTTGCTGTCTCCCCATTCCCATCCAACTCCATTAACATTTTACCTAAGGGAAACTGAGGGCAGAATAGTAACTCTCCTTGCTGGGATGCATTTTACATTCTGGTCCATTTTGTATTTGAGTCTTGTGTTATCTTTCTGGTATAAGATCTGAAACAGCCACCTTGAAGAGAGAAGAAGTCTCTGTATGGCTCAAGGTTTTGGGATTTCTAGTGCACAGCTGATGGGTCCTATTGCTTTAGGTCTGGGGGAAGACCATACATTATGATTGGAGCAGCAGCTGATCTAAACTGCCTACTTGATGATCAGGAGGCTGAAGGACTAGGTTCTTACAACCTCCTTCAAGGACATAGCTTCAGTAATATCAAGACCTTCCAGAAGCCCCCACCTCTTAAAGGTTCTACCACTTCCCAATAGTTCACCCTGGGGACCAAGTCTCAAATACATGGGTCAAAGTTGAAACCAAGCCTGTGTGTATGGGTGACTGTGTGTGGGTTAATATGATCTCCTTCTGAGTGCGTTTGAGTTGGGTCTCTGTCCTAACTCTTCATGCGGAGGAAAGTATGGTGTAGTGAGGTGGAGATGAGAAGGCACTTGGCACACTAAGAACCTGCTGGGTGTGCGGCCTGCCTACAGTCTAAAATACTTGAAAAAGGAGAGATGTCACTAGGCTATAACAGTGAGCTTAGGACAGATCATGAAAACCTCAGGCCAGGTGGTGACCATACAGGTGTATGCTAAGAATTATAACAGGGAAGCAGGACGGTGGTGGCACACGCCTTTCATCCCAGTATTCAGGAGGCACAGGTAGGAGGATCTCTGTGAGTTCGAGGCCTGGTCTACAAGAGCTAGTCCCAAAGCTACAGAGAAACCCTGTCTGGAAAAAGAAAACAAAACAAAACAAACGAACAAACAAACAAACAAAACCAGGGAATGACACATATATGAACTTCTGAAAGTCTGACATGAGAGATGTGTTAAGCAAGGGATGGACGGGAACAAACCCTGAGGGAAGGGATGGAACAGAAGCTTGTGGGAGACACATGGGTACCAGAACTCTGCTGTAGCTAGCAAAGGGCATAGATCTAATAGATCCAGTGCCTGGATCTAAGATACATTGAATGAAGAAAGAGTCTAGAATGAGTACCAAGTCCTGGTTTGGGAGACAAGGTGGATGGGACATTGACGGGGTCTTGTCCTCCACAGTCACCATCCCCTCAAAGCATACTCAACTCCCCCACTTCTCTAAGAAGACACGGGGCACACAGTAGAACTCCATCTGGAGCCGGCCCAAGGGGCGGCACCGTGATCAAGTTTTATGAACGTAGCTGGAAGGCTTTAAGGATTTCCTACTCAAACATGTCACAATCATGACTCATGTGGAATCTAATTAGCCCTCATCTCCGTGGGGATTGGAATTCCCAGGAACTCTTATTCCTGTAGATCCCAGAGTCCATAGCTACTCAGTCTCTTACATAAAAAGGCTTAGTGTTTTCATAAGATTTATTCACATCATCTTGCATGTGTTAAAGGATCTCTAGACGGCTTATCATACCTAACACAATGAAAATACTGTCCAGCGGTATCCTTCATTGCTTATGGAATACTGACAAGGGGATAAAAGATTATACATGTTCAGTACGGATGCTTTATCCCGGGTTGAATCTGTGGATGTAGAAGTCATACTTATGGAGGGCTGAATGCAATTTTCTGTACTGTAAATCTCTGTCCACGTCGGCTCTGAATTGCCTTTTAATAGGCTTGTAAATATTTCACAAGTGGAAAACTCTTTTCGGATGACGGATAATTTGGGCTTCCGTCATGAAGCTTTACCGTAACATCCTGAATCTGAGAATGGTAATCCCCTATTTCTCTGGATTCATGCAAGTAGATGGTGAAGATTCCAGAACAGATACCAGAGAAGAGTCAAGAAAAGAACAGGGTCACACTGTTTCTAAGTTCATTACAACCTGGGAGTGGTGGGGAGAAAGACTCAAGGTAGCAATCACTCCTTGTGGAAGGCTGGTGAGGGTTACCATGACTTCCTAACATTCCGAGACTGCTTAGCATAGGAGCCCCCTCACAAACTTCCCAGCTCAGCATCTCTGAACTGTCTCCATGAAACCTTCTTCTTGTCTGTTATCTGTCCACTCTGAGGATGATTCAGGACCAGTCAGTAAGCCTGGCAACACTGTAACCTTTCCCACAGAATGTGTCCCCTGGATCTAAAGATGGCTTCCACACCCCACCTTTTCTTTTTAGGGTTCAACTTGATGTTTACGTCCAACAATGTCATTGGTTTTTATGGGCATGACTTACATGAAGCTGCAATAAACGGCATTTCCACATCTGCCCTTGGCAAGTAGAAGATCGTCAATGCACCGTTTCCCCATCCCATTCTCCAGTAAATTTCCACCTCACTGTCTACGTCTCTACAAGCTGTCTTCAGTGAGTCCTGTCTCAACAGTCACCTTCTGGTTTCTCTTGAGCCACCATTTATTCTGTCTATGTAGTTGAACTTGACCTAGAACTTCTGAATGTCCTCCCTCTACTTCTCTCCCAAAAGCTAGGATTATAATTCTGTTTGACATGGTGCTGGGGATCAAGCCCTGGGCTTCACACATGCTAGACAAACATTCTACCAACTGACTATATTCCCAGCCCCTTGAGGGAACATGATTACTGGCTCAGGTTCCAAACTGTCTCAGGCCTCTCCTGGCTCAGGCTCACTCTCCCACTGAGCCAAACCATCTGTCTGAACCTTCAGCCATGAAGGGCTCCAGTCAGCAGCTAATCTGCCTTGAACGCTTCTGCTTGCACAGTCCTGTGTGACCCTCACCACAAGCTCAAGCTATCGACCCTTTCCCATGGAGGAAACTGAGAGCTAAAGAAGGAAAACAAAGTGCCTAGAGTTACAGGAACTGGCACAGGAATAGCCCCGCTGCCCAGCTCTGGCTCTACAGTGGGTCCCCTTCACCAGGACAGCAAAGTCTGGGAAGCTCAGCTCTGGCTCAGAATTGGTCTGTTCTCCCTCCCAAGCTCCAAACCCCAATCCCAGTGTCCTCTGAGCTCCCCAAGGGCTTTCCCATGACCACCTCTAACCCAAGCCTCCTCACCCCTGCAAGCTCAGTTGCCCTATATAGCATAGTCATCATAGGGCCTCCTTTTCTTACCCTTAACATCCTGCCTACACACACTATTCTCTCTCCAACCTCAGGGCTCCTCTTTCCTTCCAGACATACGACAACCTCACCCAACTCTCTGTGCTACAGTGTCAAGTACGGCTTCCTGTTAAGGCCCCCATCTTCACCCCACCCGGCCCACCATAGTAACCCAGGACTTCTAGAGTTGTGTCTGAGCATCTGCTGTCTGTCAGCCCTCTTGGTGACCCCCAGAGCCTGCTGCCTGCCATGTTATTGGATTCCAGAGGTGATCAATTTTAACTGTAAGACCCCATTCTCCAAACCCAACAGTGCTGTTTCATAGTACTCTGCCTCTCCAGTCTTTCTTCTGCCTGGAGCCCTGCCCTCCTCCAGCTCCTCATGAGAGCGTGTGCAACCTTCTTGGCTCCATCACACCCTACTGCATCGACCACACTTGTCTGCTTTCCTGTCTTCTTCCAGACAGCAGAGGCTGTCTTGATGGTAGTCAGAGCTACATGAACTATAGAATAGCTACACAAGAAAGGGCTGTGTGCGTGTGTGTGTGTATGTGTGTGTGTATGGTGAATGGTTGTGTGTATAGTGTGTGTGTGGCATGTGTTGAGAGAGTGAGAGAGAATGTGTATGTATGTTTGTGTGTATGTGTGTGTATGGTGTATGGTGTGTGTGTGGTGTGTGTTGAGAGGCTCAGAGAATATATATGTGTGGGGGGTATGTGTGTATGTGTGCGTATATGGTGTGTGTGTCTGTGTGTTGAGAAACAGAGTGTGAGAATGTGTATGTGTGTTCATGTGGTGTTTGTGTGTGTTTGCACATGTATATGAAGGCACATCCACATATGTGTGGAGGGCAGAGTTCATATCAGGTGTTACTCTTCAGAAACTACTTCATTTTTTGAGACAACATCACTCCCTGGGACTCACTAATTCAGTTAGGCTGGCTGGTCTCAGGGGTCCCTCTGCCCCCGCCCCCCAGTGCTGGGATGGCAAGCATGCAACACCGTGCTTGGCCTTTCATATGGGCGCTTGGAATTGAACTCAGGTCCTTACGCTTGCTTGGCCAGCTCTTTACCATCAGAGCCATCTCCCTGCCCCCCAAAGAACTCTTCAGATACAGCTGATGGAAGGAACAAATGGCATTATGGTTGATTTCATGTGTCAACGTGACTGGGTTAAAAGATGCCCAGGGAGTCAACGAAATGTTACTCCTCGGGGTGTCTCTGAGGACGTTTCTGGAAAGAGATCAGCGTTTGAACTGATAAAACAGATGGCCCTATCCAGCCCACTGAGGGTCTGAGTAGAAGAAAGAGGTGATGGAAGGAAGTGCTTGCTCTGGCCTTGAGGGACACCTCCACCTTCTCCCAGCCCTAGTCACTGCTTGTGGTTCCCACGTCTGGACTCACATGACTGTCTTCCCTTGTTCTCCAGAGAGACAATAGTGGAGAGTCCTGGCATCCCTAATTGCGTGGCCAATCACTTCTTCAATATCTGTGCATCTCCTGTTGGGTCTGTTTCTCAGAACAGTCTTACTGTGGGTGTAAAACCCTGCTGATCTGTCCCATACACCACAGCACAGTTTTCTCCTGCAGAGCCCATGGCCCTGCCTGGTCCCCTGCAGTCCCTCTTGCTGCCCTTCATATCCTGGCACCACCCCAGGACAGCATCCTCTAAGCTGAGACATGGGTCCCTCCATTCACAGTCCATTGTCCATCCACTTTACCTGAAGGACCTCCCTTAACCAAATGGGGGAAAACAGATGGACTCTGCCTTTGGATAATGAGCCTTGGGGTTCCAAGAGCGAGCCACAAACCAGACTGTATCTGATGAAGACGCTTAATAAATATTTGCACAAAGGTACTAGAAATGTTTATACTGAAGATGTAAACAATCTCTGGAAGCAAGTTTTGTTTTTTTTTTTTTGGTAGGGCCAGAGCACCACATCTGGAATTCCAGACATCTGCTGTTAGCAGGCTAGCAGATTTCAGAAGGCTAAGGTCTTATCAGGGGTGCCTCTGCTGCTCCTTGCCTGGAGCCCTCTGGACCCTGCTGACAAACACTTCAAAGGCTGCCACCCTTGCCTCTCCTGGGAGAGAAGGAGGGTGTCTTCTTTAGGGCTTCTACTGCTGTGAGGAGACGCCATGACCACAGCAACTCTTACAAAGGAAAACATTTAACTGGGGCTGGCTTACAGTTCAGAGGTTTAGTTCATTATTATCACCATGGGAAGGAGCATGGCAGCACACAGGCAGATATGACACCAGAGAAGTAGGTAGAAGTTCTACATGCAGATCCACAGGCAACAGGAAGAGAGAGACACTGGCCTGGCATGGACTTTTGAAACCTCAAAGCCCATTACTCCCAGTTACACACTTCCTCCAACGAGGCCACACCTACTCCAACAAGGCCACCTCGCCTATTCCTTAGAAAGTAGTGCCCTGATGACTAAGCATTCAAATATATGAGCCTGTGGGAGATATTCTTATTCAAACCAGCACAGGGAGGGAAGGGAGTCTCTGGAATGGGAAGGGCTCCCACTAAAGCTCTAGGGGTCTGTAAACCAGGAGCAGGTCCTCGTTCATATGACCACCTCCCAGCCNCAGTGGTAGCCTGGGGAGAGCCCTCCTAGCAAACAGAGACCCAGTTTCACTGCACAAACCCAGTTTAACAACCAGACAGGCTGCTGTTACTTAATCAAGGAAGTATCTGCAGGGAGGGGCTTGGGGCTTATCACACCCAAACATTTCCTTTGCTTGAAGCACCTTTCCCATTTCCTCCTCCCCACCCCACTCCTCCCTCCCATTCCTCTCTCCCTTCCCTTCTAGTCCCTTCCTTTCCCTCTCCTCTCCTCTTCCTTCCTCTCCACCACTCCCTCCCTCCCTCCCTCCCTCCTTCCCATCTTCCTTTGTCATCTCTCTTGCTTCTTCATTTTTTTCTCTTTATTATTTTATTTCTGCAATTTGTCCTTATTGTCCCCACACACTTAGAGGCAGAGACAGGTGACAGATGTGATGGGAACTTGGACTTCATGGAGAAGTTCCACTGTTTGAAATAAAAGTGGTGCCCCCCCCTTTCAGACACAAGTTCATCACTCCTGTCTTTGAAAGTCAGTCATAAAACAAGGCATGCTCCCTGCAGGATCTTCAGGGGAGCTGGCGATGACCATACTGGGGACACTACAAGAGACCTCTGCTTCCTGTTGCAGGCTCACAAGGGCCTTGCCTCAGTGTGCCTCCTCCTCAAGACCACATGCCACCTTGAAAATGACGGCTGCTGAGGATGCTGAATGGATGGATAGAAGCTCATCACCAACTCTGGGACTCAGTAGCTGCATCAATGCAGATGGGGAAAAGCATCTGGTTTCATTCCTCTTTGCCAGTGTCTCCTTGGGCAGCAACACACCACAACCACATGGGCAGCAGTCTCTGGAAGCAACACAGCTGCTTTTGGTCCTGCTACACTTGTGTCAGGTGGTTGAAAATGTCATTAAATCCATCACTGCTTCCAAATTACAGTCATCCTTGAAACCTGCTCCTAGACCTTGTTATTTAGGATGCTAATAAACAAGGATTCCTAGCACCAAAGGTCTTTAGTTCTTAAAATACCGTGCTAAATGTATTTCAAGACAAAAGTTTTCTTCTTGGTCCTGGACGTCTTGTTTTAACTTGAAAACTTTGAAGAAGGGTTGGTTCTGCGGGTGTCGTACTTAGGGTTTCTACTGCTGTGAAGAGACACCATGACCACAGCATCTCTTATAAAGGAAAGCATTTCACTGGGGCAGCTTATAGTTTCAGAAGTGTAGTCCATTATCATCATTGTGTGATATGGTGGTATGCCGGCAGACATGGTGCTGGAGAAGGGGCTTGGAGTCCTACATCTTGACCTGCAGGCAACAGGAAGTGCACTGACACACTGGGCATGGCTTGAGCATGTGAGACCTCAAAGTCCACCCCAACAAGGTCACATCTACTCCAACAAAGTCACACCTCCTAATAGTGGCACTCCCTATGAGCTTATGTGGGGCGATTACATTCAAGCTACCACAGTGGGTTTCAAAGACAGCAGGGATGGGGGTTCATGGCTAAGAAACACAAGTTTTGGGGGTTGTACATGAAGGATTTCTATTTTAGATTCCCAGAATATTTTTTAAAGGCTTAGTAGTTACTCTTTGGATATTTTATTTCCCTTTTCCAGTCATCTATCCATCTATCCATTCATCCAGTCAACACTTAGTATCATTCTGCAAGCTGCCATCCAACAACACAGCAAGGCAGCACATCCTAAGACAGTTGCTGGCTGTCAGCTGAGAGGAAGGGGCCTCTGTTCTAAGAAATCAGGGAACTCTCAAATGCAGCTAGCTGCTCGTTGCTTTGAAATCCATGAACACTCCCTCCCTAAGGTATAAATTCTATCAGAATAATTAATCGTCTCTTCCCGAGAGTTCTCATCATTCTGTGACTCCCAGCCCATTCTGTCAAAACCCTCCATATCTCTCCCCATCCTAGCCCTGATGCCCTTCCCAGAAGCTAATCCCCTCCCCCAGCCCCACACTCCCCCTGCAGATTTTTGCTCTGTCACTTCTAATTTTCATTATTCCCAGGAGTCTGACTTGCCTCTGGGATCTTGAGCCTTCTGGGTTGTGGGGTGAAGAGGAATAGCCTCCCTCCCCTCCGCCCCCCATCCCAGAACCTAGCTTGTCTGCTCAGGGCTCTGCTTCCTCCGTTTCTTAACAAATGACTCCTTCTCCATGGATAGATTTGCAGCTCCCAGGAGCAAGCAAAATGGTACTCTTCCTCCAAGATCTCTCCACCTATGTCTCCCACCCCATGGGAACACGATTTCAGGACCGGGCTCCCACTCACTCAAGTTCTGCCCCCACAGGCCATTTCCTTCTCAAATCAACGCTACCAAATCCCTCCTGGTTCACCTGTCAAGGCCCACGCTACCCCACCCCTGCCACTGGAAGGTCTCCTTCTGCTTAGTTCTCAGTTTAAGCAGCCTTCTGTCAGAGCTTTCTACAATCCTCAACATCCAACCCCAAGGCACAAATGACTCCGTCTCCCCTTCAAGTCCCATTGTCTCGTATAACTCACCCACCAGCTACCTGACGTCAGTAAACAGACGTTGTTTAAAGGCAGGTACCAAGCCATAACCATATTTGTGATCCAAATACCTAAAAGGCTATACGGAGCTAAAAGAAGAAAGCGGAGGGATGAGCAAACGGATGAGGGCCTCTCCTTTTCTCAGGGCGTCTCTCTGATTGGCTGCGGTCAGGGCTGCTCGACACTGACTGTGATCACACTTAAGTGACACTATACTGCTGAGTTCACTGTCCCTTCTCTGAAGGCAGAGCAAGGGGTGGAGCTGGAGGCTGCTGAGTGGCTCACCTACTCATAGCCTGGTGATCCATCCTGTGATTCTGTGGGCGTCCCTGTTTGCTGGCCCAGAAGAGCCTTCCGAACAAACCACATTCTCTGTCCTAGGCATCTACCCAGCACCAGGCTCCATTTGCTCTCATGGAAACTGAGAGACGTCCTGAATCTACGGTGTCCTGGCTGATCTAAGCGCATCCCACCCTTTGCCCACCCAGGCGCCAATCCTAGAGCTCACTCTCCAAGCCATTAATTTTGGGGATTGTCAACTGTGAGTTGAAGCTCACAAGGGCAACTTCAAGGTATAGATTTGCTTTTGAAATCCAAAGCCATCGCCTTCAAATGTTTCCATTTATGAATCCCGAGTCTCTCCTTTGCCTTCCCCAAGTGCCCTCCCAGCCTTGCCTTCTGTGCATCCTGGCAGACCCTGCCTCCTGATTCACATAGGACATCCTCATCTGTGCTCCTGCAAGCCCGTGCACATTTGCACCCACCTGTGTGTCCCTGCTGGCTCTGAGAAGCTGCCAGTTCCCCACCTCGTGGTTCCGATGTCTTCTTGCCCCACCAACAGCTGCCAATCTTAATATCTGTGATTCGTAAACACACAAACTATCTTCTATCTTTCCATTTTCCCTCACTTCCCCTCTCATTGTTTTTCCACTTCCTTCTCTGAGCGGGGTCCTTAGCATGCTGATTTCTCCTGTCTCCTCCCATCTCCTTTGACCTCTTCACCTCATGGACCATGCCCCTCCAGTTAGGTTTTTGCTTTAATGCATCTAAACTCATCACCCAACACGTTACTCGACAACCTTTGAGGACACTCACTACTCACCTCTCACGTTCATCCTAAGGTCAGGCACACTTCCAGACTTCTAGAGCTCTTTGGGCTTGCCTCTCTCACACTTAAAATTTCCTGCTTAGTCTCCTTTGTTGGTCCCTCCTTCTGTCTCCTCAGCCCCAGGTTCCATCCTCAGTTATCTCCTCCTTGGTTGTGCCTGTTATGAGCCCTAGAATATTTATTTACTTATACCTTCCCCTAACTATTTGCTATTGTGTACATCATTCTCAGAGAACAGAGGAAGGACCCTTATTCACTGGGGACCCTGTAGTGTGCAAGCCACAGATAGCCTAATTGAAACCAGTTCAGAGAGAAGAACCACATCCCAGGGTAGAGATGGGGCTTCAGGGCCTACCGATTACTGAGGGAATGAAACCATGGAGTCACAGCTCAGTCCAGCTGTCTGTCAGATCTATTGTAGATCTACCTATGAGTCCCACAGAGATGTCCAAGAGGAGGAGGATGAGGAGGGTACACAAGGATCATGGCTGAAGTTCATTCTGATAGGACCAAGCTGGGCCCTATGACTGGGTGTATCCATGCTACCCATGGCCAGTTCTGCTGTCACGCGAGGCCTCCCAAAGGCAGAAGGAGCCAACAATGGAGGGCGTGGCACTTCTTCCCTAAACAAGTAAGCTGCAGAGCGAAGCTTCTTCCCCTGAGCCTCTTCCAACCTTTACATACCCACCTTGAGAGAATTAATGTTACCCACACTTTAGTGAATGGTCCTTTGTATAGCATTATAAGGATTCCCAATATATTTGGCCACTGGACTGGTATTAGGACTCAAAAGCAAAAGTGTTTTGTTTTGTTTTTCTATTTAATAATCATAGCACCTTGGGGCCTCCCTAAGCATGGTGAGGTGCTGCTACTTAATTAGTATGTCAGTTTCACAAACTAACAAATAAGTACTGGCATCATAAATAGAAACATTTAATCCACTTGTGCCGGGTTTTCTGCCAAGTATCTATATGGGATTGGGAAGTACAGATGTATAGTGATATTTTATTTATGTTTTAATAAAAGCTTGCATGAAGATCAGAAGGCAAAGCTAAGCCACTAGAAGCCAGGCAGTGGTGTCGCACATCTTTAGTTCCAGGATTTGGGAGACAGAGGCAGATGGATCTCTGTGAGTTTAAGGCCACCCTGGGCTACACAAGATCAGTGCAGAAACAGGCCCAATGGTGGTGGCTCCCACCTTTAATATGAGTACTAGGGAGTCACACCTTTAATCCCAGCACTACTATAAGGCAGAAGGAGAGGGAGGCTCAGCTCCGTCTGCAGTCGCCCAGCCTTGGTAGAGGTAAGACTTCTCTAATGGCTTGGCTTTTCTGCCCTTCAGCTGTCTCTGGGTTTTTATAATTCATGCTACACAGATGATCCATTTCTGCTGTGTAGTCAGCTGAGGCCATATCAGGCAGGGCAAGGGGGTGTGATTCAATCTGGGATTTAATAATCGCCTGCAGATCTTCTGGCTCTTGCATCTACTTGTCTTCCCTTTTGGCTCCTTAGGGGACACAGTTCCATGGGCTCCTGCTGGTCCAGTGATTTGATAGCCTCATAAGAGCTTGAGGCAGCAACATCTTGTGTATTGCTGTTTGCTGGAAGGGATGAAATTCCATGCTAGTGCCAAACTGCTTCCACGTGATCTCTCTTTGGGGCATAAACCAAGGGGATAGTATGTCAGCTCTGGGAGGGTTACATACCCCCCAAATGGGCACTACTTGGCAAATATACCTGCCTGTTTGGGAGAAGTGGCCGAAAAGTGGCTAAGAGCCCCACACTTTGGTAAGGGACAAATGTGATTTGTGTCATCTATATTGTGTCCTATAATTGGCACAGTGGCAAGTGACTTCTCTTTTCTGGTGTGAAGAATAAAAGATGCTCTCTTGAAGTAAGAGAGCACAATATATGTAATAAGAAATGGCTTCCACTTTCCTTTTCCTGGGAGGAGCCTGTGGGTTTCAAGATGGAGCCTGGGTCGGCTATTTCAGACTTGTCAAGGCAAATCTCCAACTCTGCTCATCTACAATTAGCCTGATGCAGCAAAGCAAAATCCAATAGTCACGACAATAAGTTGTTTTTCTCTCCTTTAAGATGCCGAATAATATGAACTGTTACATGATTCAGCCCCAAATTACTGAGTCAGCTATTTGAGCAGATGAGATAAAAGTGGGTAAAAGCCCTGCTGCCAAGCCTAGTGACTTGAGTTATCACCCACAGCCCCACATGGCAGGAGAGAACCAGCCCCCACAGTTCTCTGACCCACATGTATGAACAGCATGCACCCCCACCTCAAGTGAATCTTGCCTAGCAGTGGTGGTGCATTCCTTTAATACCAGTACTCAGGAGGCAGGGGCATGTGGATCTCTGTGAGTTCAAGGCCAGCCTGGTCTACAGGACAAATTTCAGGACATGCTCAATAGCTACAGCAAAAACCCAGTCTCGAAACACACACACACACTCACACACACTAAAAAAGAATTAGTTGTTATAATCTGGCTTTGAAATACAATTTCAAATGCCTACCTGTGCCAGGTACGATGTGAATGAGTGGTACATACCAGTGGCGGATGGTGGAGGCTACCAGAGGGCCTCGGTGGCTAAGGTGTCAGACCTGGTCCAAGGTGAACAGA
This sequence comes from Bramus lutescens, assembly GCA_001685075.1. NCBI lineage: Eukaryota > Metazoa > Chordata > Mammalia > Rodentia > Cricetidae > Bramus > Bramus lutescens. The sequence goes on along the minus strand of LOEQ01000465.1, from coordinate 501,577 downwards.
ACTCACGACTTGCAGCAGCTAGTTACTGTCAGAGGGAATTAGACTCAAGACTCCTTCAGCTCGGACCAATACCACACATCAGGATGAGTGTCACTAACTGACTTTTTTAAAAAAAAATCCGGAAGCCACATCAGGCCAGTGGGATGGAGATGACCCCAAACCAACAGACTGACCTCTGATTGCAGCCAATGACCCGCCCAGTGGTGTTTTTCAAAGCGAACCACACGTTATGACTTTAGCCAGTCAACTCTCATTGCATAATGTTTTTCTAATAGTTTCTAAGCTATTAGAAAAGCACTTCATCCCTACCACATAGGAAGACAATTGTTTTGATAACTATGCCAAAGATTATTGTATAGTTTTTTCAAAGTCAAATGCAAGATTCTCTTTCAAGGGCTAGTCACAGTTGGTGGAGTGCTTGCTTGGCATGCAAGAAGCCCTGAGTTTGACCCTCAACACTCCATAAACTGGGTGTGGAGGAACACGCCCATAATCCCAGCAGAACATCAGAAGTTCAAGGTCATCTTTATCTACTTAACAAGCTGGAGGCCAGCCTGGGTCTACTGGAGACCTGGTCTGCCCATCTGTCCATCTGTCTGTCTCACACGTATGTGCAAGCACACACACACACAAACACAGAATCTTTTATGGACAGAAAGGGGGATGAGTTAGTAGGTAAAGTACCTATTGCACAAGCATGAGGACCTGAGTTCGGAGCCCAAGCACTTCTGTAACCTTAGAGCTGGGGAAGAGGGAGACAGGCCAACCCTCTGAGTTTGCTGGCTGGCCAGTCTAGCCAACTGGTAAGCTCAAGTTCAATGAGAGATCCTTTGTTACAAAACAAGGTGGGGAGTAACAGCAAGAGAAGAGCAGTATTGACCTCCGGCTTCCACAAGGACACACAAGCACGAGTACTCACATGCACACATGTACACATATACAAACACGCACACACAAATTATCTTTTAGATATATTCGTCTATTTCTGCTACCAGGCTCTGACATGCTCAATTTGCACTATATTACCCATTAATTCACACTATTTCTTTGTAATAACTTCACACATAGTGTAGTAATTGCACAATTTACATACTGTGTAAATAATAATTTACACAAACATAGGTTTATGTACTAGTTAATAAGCCTAAAAATGTAATGTACATCTAAATTAATGGTAGAAATGTGTTTCTTGCTCCTAGGACAGTGAGAAGTTTCAGTTGAGACTATGGGGTCAAGGATGCTCCATTATGGGGTCAAGGATGCTCCATCAGTTGTCCAGTGCCCCAGGCTGGTAGGGCTAGCAGCCATCTTCCAACTGGTTTGACTGCAGAGCAAGATCATCAAGGACGGTCCATGGGAAGGGCCTATGAATCCAGCCTGGAAATAACAAGTCAGCACTTCCCCGCGGTGGCTCTGGGTGGAAGGTCTGGAAAAACATTCTCACTGCAAGCAAGGAAACAAACCGTTGGCCCCAGTCATCAGCAACCATGAAGCCCTACGAGCGGGCTTTGGGAGGAAATCTGCCTGGCAGCAGGGATGTGCTGTCTGATCCAGGTGATCCCAACCTGCTGACATTGTGACATGACACTGTCATCTACAAAGTTCACACCAGAGAATTGAGTTTAAAAATAAAAATTGCACTAGGCGGTGGTGGCGCATGCCTTTAATCCCAGTGCTCAGGAGACAGAGGCAGGCAGATCTTTGAGTTCAGGGTCAGTCTGGTCTACACAGCGAGGTCCAGGACAGCCAAGGCTACAGAAAAACCCTGTCTCGAAAAACCAAAAATAAAACAAATAAAAAGTGTACACACATAGAATAGTTTTAAATAAGTTTACAGTTTTGGGTGGGGTCACATTCATAGCAATCCTTTGGTTCCAGGTTAAATACATCTGGTAGATTCCAATTCTTCTCTAAGGAAAGAAACCGCTGTCACTTTGTTCTCCAAAGTCCCAGATTCTTACTGCTAGGGTTTTCTTGCCTAGTGTCTCCCACAGCCACGTGTAAAATTATTGAGGAGACTGCACTTCTTGGGACCTAAACAGCTATCCGGACAGTCGCTGCTCCCAAGAGTGCAGGGGCCTGAGGGTCGTTGGAAAGTTTTGCTGTGAAAACGTCTAAGTTTGGACTGGCTTCTTTTCCTTGACAATAAAACCCCCTTGGAAAAATGAGTAGGTATCCTTTACAGTCAACTCCCTGTGCTGGGAAGGGACTTCTGCACACGTCCCGTTTTCATTCTATCCCTCCCCTCCCTCACCTTCATCAATGTCACTGTCTGAAGAATGCTGTCTAAAACCAAGGCCAACTCCAGGAGTCAAACCCTTCGTCTGAACCTGATCTTTGCTGCAGTTGAAAGAATTGCCTAGCTGGGCCTTCGTCCACACTGGGTGATACTTTAGTCTTATTGCCCTCAAGGTGGTATCTAGAAGCGATGGGCTAGTTCAACACTAGACAGCCCCACATTCTTGCAACATGTACCCCCTCTTCTATGTATAAAACAACTTCACCCTGAACCCCCTTCTCCAAAACAGGAGGGGTAACATAGTGGCCTACTTTTTGCTACTGGGGTCCCCTCAGAGGTATACACTTTGAAAGCCCATGGTTGGCCTTCCACATCACCACAGACAAGAGTTCTATAAGATATTCTGCCACTTTGCGGGATGGATCTCAGTCTCTCAACCATTTTTTCACTACCAACGACCTATCCATTAGAAGCACAACAGAAGTTTAGGGTGTTCATCAGCAACACCTGACTGTGGGATACTCATCTATGTTAGCTACCAGGGCAGAAGATTCTAAAATATTCAGTGGTAAAAACATGCTTGCTTCTAGCGCTGAACCTCCTGGTTCTGGACAGTATGGGGAGGGCATTTTACTTTGGTCATCGGTCACCCAGGATCGTAAGGGTTTCAGCTCCATGGTCACTAGGTCTTCCATCTGAAGAAGGGGAAGAAACCCAGTGGGTCATTGAAAACGATTTTCTTCTGGGCCAATTTGGCAGAATGCAAACCCTTTAACACTCACCTGGAACAAAATCCAAGTCTCAAAATAGCACTTAACCCCAAGGAAGATGCAAGAAAGGAGAAGACAACAGGACCTAAGGCAACCACCACGGCCCAATTTGCCTGGGACTTTCCAGTGCTTAGAACTGGGTGTTCTACTTTCTGGGAAGGCCCTAGCAAACCAGTGTGGCTGGGCACCCTAAAAGCTCCTGTAACGAAAGGCACTGAGCTCTTAGGAAGCAATGGAGACGATCTTTACTGAAACATATGCTGTTCCTGGAAATTTAGAGAATGTGTGATGTAACCTTGTAGCATACACATCCATAGTCACAGTCTTGGTCCCTGGGTCAGCTAGGGGGTAGGGCCATCAACCATGAGGCATGGTTACCCACCCACCAAACTTTTTTTTTTAGGGATGTCTTGTTACATAGCACAGGATGATGTTGAACTCAATATCTTCGTGCTTTAGCTGGAACTACAGGCAGGTATCTCCACACCCATTAACAAGATCTCTTAAAGCTCTGTCTCTCATACACACCCATCCACCCACCCATCTGGTAGAGGTTGCTGACTATAGAATCTCTGGGAAGAAGATACTCCTACTATCTAAAGAACCTACCATACCGTATAAGAACCTGTGCCCACAGTCTCCAACAGGCATGCTTTTCTGATTTGAGTTGAAGTTTAAGCAAGCCGGTCTTGAAAGAGATCTTGCCCAATCCTTATTTTACGAATGGGAAAGCAGGTCTGAGGAGCCCCTATCCCCTCCAAAGATCAAAGAGCTGCTTCCCACAGCATGAAGAGCAGCTACTGTCTTTCTCCCACACACCAGAGTGGGAACCTTACCACACCAGCTGCTCCCCAGTTCTGTCGGTGGGCAGTCAGTGTTTAGCCTATGTTATCTAAGAGGAAATTTAATTTTCTGCTTGTTCCTATCTTACTGCTGTGTTACTGTCCAAATGGATCTGAAATGGACATCTAAACGCAGTCATATCACGGGGTCCAGCAGCTTCAGCTGCTTATCTCACACAGCCTGAGGGACGGTAGGTTTTGCACTGAAATTCATGTTCATTTCTAATTATGGTTATAATTAACATTTCTTTAGCAAATTTAAACCTGATTCTGGCATGCTACCTTCATCACAAGATGAAAAAGTAAAATTTTGCTTTTAAGGCATGCAAAAACCAAAGCACACCTAGCTCCTGCATTCTGAAGATTGTTAATTTGAAACCAAAAGCAGGCATTCGTTAAAATCATGTAAAATCCCTCCCTTCTGCCTCTCCTTCACTGTGCTGCCATCTGTCCTGCTGACATCATGAACACCCAGTGCTCATCCTACAGCTCATTCTGCTTTAGAAATTGCTCCTGCTCCATGGAACACCGCGTGTGATGCAATGAATTACGTGGTAACCCACAGGCCAAAACAGCCTAGGTCAGGTCTGGAAGCAAGTAGCAAAATGTCACTTTAAATATGTTTAAATAGCAGTCAATAAAGTATGCCCTGTATTTACAAAGGCGAGAAAGGGCATGAAAACACATCTTGATTTAAGTAATTATTTGTATATAATTATCAAGATACCAAAGTTTCATGGGAGTTTTAATGGAGACTTCAAACTCTCCACAATTACAACTGAGGAATCCAGGACTTGGATGAGCCTCAGAGAATGCGAATGCCCCAAGTCCCATCGGGTCAAAGAGCTGTTGCTGAGTTCCTGGGGCAGACTACGAAGCCAAGCCTAGCATGTTGTCTCCAGGACCCTGCTTACTCCTGCTTTCGGCTTCGTGTTTATTCTGAGCTATTTTACAAATCATCCCAAGAGGGATTGAAGTACCAGGCCCTACCTGCCTTGAGTCCAGTATATTTATTCCACCCCCGGAATAGTTATCTAAGAACACAATTCCTCTCCTAGGGACAGGCACCTCTTTCCCCTGTAGGAAAGATGGCCGGCTTCACAGTAACCGAGTTCCCACTCCTACCTTTGGTCCTAACTGGGAATGCAGATAATCAGGATCATTCCCAGAAACCACAGGTGATTAAGTTCTACACAAACGCTTAGAATTTTAAATGGAGGACCTGAAGATACTATCCTAGCTGTCCACGGGGATGAAGTGGCTTATCCAGGTCACACTAGAACAGAGCCCCTCCTTCACTGGCTCTTGGCTTAGCCAAACACAGTGCCAGTAAGCCTGCAATTCCTGTCACTTCTACAGCCAACCACTGGTGTGCCTAGCCTACTCTGGCCAACCCTTCTGCTCCCTTCCAGATTTTACTGAACTGCTGGAACAGCGGTGCAATCATATTGACACTGTCACGTGAAACCCTTGTTTATCAACGTTTTATATGCTTTATTGAGAGGTGACAAGTACAACAGTTAAATACAGTGGTAACTGGAGAGAACATGCCTGGTAACCTACGCATCCAACTACTATACAGGTGATATGCGCAAACCCCTACTGGGAAATCCATTTCTCCAAGTAGTCAACCAGCTTGCCCGAGACGTCAGCGAGCAGGGATTTACTTCGTGAGATTCAGCAGCTAGATTTCGGATTACACCAAGTGACTAACTGTGCCAAATTCTTAACGTTTCTTCAGGTGTGGTTTTTGTCATCAGTTTTTATGGAGGTCTCTCTCTCTCTCTACAAAGGACAATCCACACCTTCCAGACAGCCAATGTAACATCTAAATTCCTATCTGTACAACCTAAACAGCAGGTATGGCCCTCTATTGTACAAATTCGTTACACTACATACACAAATATACAATAAGCAAAAACAACCTTCATAATGAGATAGCCTAGGTCCCAGCTACCTGTCACCATTTTTCTAATAGTTTTGTGTCTTCGATGTTTCAGAAAAGAGGGACAGTACTATTGTTTTATAAACTTTGGTGACAGTTGTTGGTTTGAAAATGACCGAACCCCTCCCCCACCCATTGCAGTCTTGTTTCTGTCCTCTCTTTCGAGTTCCTCGAGGGGACGGAGAGGAAAGCACAATATCCAGGAGCAGCCCACCTTCAGAGCATCATGCAGGCAAGCCCCAGAGCTCTTGGAAGCAGGGTGGGTGGCTGGGAAGGGTTGAAAAGGCACACAGCTCCTCAGCATCAATTAAACCATTCCTCAGACATCTGCCAAGTTGCACAGGGTACATCCATGCTCATTTTCTGATTAACCTTTAATTCACTCAACTAGCACATTTCTTCAAGCCAAAAGCATATGAGTGCTTAATACTGGGGAGAAAGCGAGAATGGCATGTGTGAGTCTCACGTCTCTTCCGTAGACAGCAATGAAATGGGTGGCTGGAGGTGGTTTCTCGCTAGCACATCTCTTCCGTCTGTTCAGTTCAGACAGCAGCAGCCAGTTCTGTGGGGGCATAGCAGGCTATGCGGTTGATCCTGAGCCCTGGGACGC
>LOEQ01000465.1:465347-475834 GCA_001685075.1 Bramus lutescens | reverse complement strand
GAGGTGGAGAAGCCTTATTCAAAAGGTAAGCCGGCCCCAGGACACAGAGCTCAGGACACAGCAGTCCTCCTCAGAGGATGAGTCTACAGCCCTGAAAAACAGAAGGGCCGTAGGCCAGCAGCTCCCCAAAACCTTAAGTCCACTTCAGGCATCGGTGAGACTGTCTCCTCTGGAGGCGAAGTACACAGAGGACAGGAATCACTTCTCTGTGATCACAGGGCTCTGGCTAGACCCATCCAGAGAGGCCACATATAATGGAACCTCCCTGCGATCCAAGAGCATGAACTATCATCACAAGTCAGGTCCCAGAACTCAAGCCCCACAGCCACAGCAGGGGAGACAGCCAGGGGAGGCGGCCGTGAGTGGGAAGGCCTGACATCACCATACTACAGGCAGAGGCTTGGCACTGGCAAAGAAACGTCCAGAAAAGATATTCTCACCCTCCCTGGGTGAGAGCAGAACCTATCACTGAGAACAGCTCTAGGGTGGACAAGCCCGACGCCTGAGGTTGGTGGGTAGATCTGAAGGCATCTACCTGTAAAGCCCGAGAAATCTGAAGCTGGAGGGGTTACGTGTGTGGTGGGGTGGGGGCTGACACACACCGCTGCATCTCTCCAGCAGGATTACTAGGGCTAAATATGCTTCGACTTTCAAGTCTCACACAGGCGGGTCTGTGGGCAGATTTCCAGGCCATGTTTGTCTGCATTCCCTCTGCATTTGGGGGACACCTCAAGCCACAGCAGTACCTGCAACGGGAGGTAGGAACTGGGGGCATCCTGACCCGAGAGAATCTGCCCAGTCCACATGCAACAGCAACTAGCAGAGGCCCCTCCTAGGCAAAGAAGAAAAGCTTCGAAAGCGAAGGGTTGAGAAGGGTATTCACACGGGGTACAGGCTCTGCACCAGCATGACCACCTGGGCCTCGTCCCCATTGCATGCACCTGCAAGGCTCCAATCTCGGCCAATGTCGTCTCCCTGCTCCGTGCTAACTCTTCCCCATCACACAGTACGTTTACTGTACTCATCTTCTCACAAAAGCTTCCCTGCTTTACTTTTTGCTCTTCTTCATATATTTATTTAATTTTGTTTATGCATTTTTCCACTGGTAGGCCACCTTATTTTTCTTACCTATTTGTCTTTCTCTCGTGGCAGCATTCTCTCCGCTCCCTTCTTTCCTGTAACCTGACTCTTCTCACCTGCCCCCTCATCTACCCCTTACTTTATTTCACTTCCTTTTCAGAGTCATCATCTCTACGTTTGCCCTGACAATTTTAACCTTCTCAGCCCCATCTGTGGGGTTTTCTGGTCTACACCCACTGGTAATGATTAGCGGGTTGTAATCAATCCTCAATCCATTCTGTGTCTTGCTCAGTTTGGTGGCGGTCCAGCAGTCTGCTCCTCTCTGGGTGGTGCTAGGGATTTACCTTCCATTAGAAGAGAACCAAATAACACAGAGAGCTACGTGCACCAAGAGGTGTACAAACCATAGGACAGGAACCTAGAGAGCACAAACAAGCACAGAAATGGGACTCCTCTAAGAGATCCCCAACTACTGAATGCGAAAATACAGAAACGAGTAAAATGTAGGACGAAGATTTTGAGACTTTATCTGTAAAAACAAGGAATGACTCCTCCCCCAGCATACAAGTGAGATGAATAAAGTAACCCAATTGTTTTAGAACCCAGAGAGAAAGCGACACAGATGAGAGAGGGGCAAATGAATGAGAAAAACAGCAATTTATGAACTTAAAAAGTCAGCAACAAGAAACACAAATTCAGTCAAGAACTGGAATGAAAAACTCAATGAATCCAATAGAAACCAACAGATCAACCAAGAGAAAAATGTTGTCAGGTCTGGAGGAACAGAATGAGCAAATACCCCACTTATACAGCAATATTGAAGAGGGTATGATCACAAATCCCAAGAATCCTGTGGTAAGAGCAAGAGAACAAACCTAAGAATCATGGCATAGAATAAGAATCGGGGAAAAACTGAAGTCACAGAAATCTATCCAATGAACTTACAGGCATTTCTGAACTTTGCGAAAAGGAATGGACATCTAAGCCCCAGAGGAATCCAGAATTCCAAACAGACATGACCAAAGATGAGCCTCTCCATCACACTCCAGTCAAGATGCCAAAAGCACAAAACTAAGAAACAGTATTAAAAAGACTAAGAAAAAAACAAAATCACCTCATCTCACTTGGGAAAGTAAACACATCAAAATAACACCAGACATTGCAACAGAAACCCTAAAACTCAGGAAAGCACTGAGCTCTATTTCAAGTTCTAAAAGTAAATAACTTCCAGGCAAAATGGTTATATACAGAAAATCTCACCTTCTAAAACTGATAGAGAAATAAGGTCATTCCAAGGTAAGCACAAACTAAGGCAGTTCAAGTCCAAGCCAGGACCACAGAAGAGAGAGTTAAGGAAGAAAAAGGTGTGCGTGTGTGTGCATGCGTGTGTCTTGCACGGTATGTGTATGTGGTACACGCACTTGAGTCTGCAGATAAACAAGCACATGCGTGCACATAGGGATAAGTGGTTTCATTCTGGGGGAGGCAAAGATCAACAACTGCCAATCCACTGGACCACGTTCTCCGTGGGAAGGACAGTGCTTTGCCCTCACTGGAGTAGATACTTATTCTTTTATGGATTTGTCTCTCCTGCACATAATGCTTCTGCCAACACCACCACCTGTGGACTTACACAACGCCGGATCTGCTGTCATGGTATTCTACACTAGGTATTGCTTCTTACCAGGGAACTCACTTCACAGGGAGAGAAGTGTGACGGTGGGCCCACGATCGTGGAGTCCACTGGTTTTACCAGGCTCCCCACCATCCAGAAGCAGCTGGCTTGATAGAAAGATCGAACTGCCTTTTGAAGAAATAGTTATAGTGTCAATTAGGTGGCAGCAGCCACAACTAACTAGTATTTGGCAAAGGTGTCAAAAGCATACGTTGGAGAAAAGACATATTTTTAACCTAAGATTCTAGGGGAATAGGATATCCACAAGTGAAGGAATTAAATCCACATCTATCTCTAACTCGGTGCAAAGAAATCAACTCAAAGTTGATAACTGACTTCAGTGTGTGACCTGGAACTCTAATTCTGCTAGAGAAAACCACAGGGAACACACTGCAGGACACACGAACAGGCGAGCACTTTCTGAAGAGTTCAATCGGGACAGAAAACAAGCCAAAGTTTGCTCAGTGGGATTTATGAAGTTAATCAATGTCATCTCCGCCACACAAACTGTTGACAGTCTCGACGCTCAAGAATTACAGGAAAGATTCTTTAACATTGCTTTAGACTATCAGACCTTACATCTACAGGATGCTTCTCCAAAAACCACAGGGGAGGGGGGCTTGGGACGGAACTTTCCACCCAGACAAAGCTGGTATCCGGCAGCGTTTAAGAGCAAAGGGCCACTCCCTGACCAGGACCTCTCTGTCCCTTCCATCCACATCTATCTATTGCCCCATCTTGGTCCTTAGTCTACCCAGTCACTGCTATCCAGAGCGGTGACTGGTAACAGCTGAGCTATTTCACTGCCAAACACACCAGGAAAGCATGAAATGCAGTTTGGAAAGCATTCTATTATAAAGGTTAGAATGTAAGATTCTAGCTTATAAAACATTTACTCTTTAACCACACAGAAAAACTGCAAGAGCTTGCTGTGCACGGACGCAAAGGGAACCTACAGACATACAACCCTGCCATCTTGTGGAACATATTCAAAATTACAACCTCTAAGCTAAATCTTTTTAATACACTAAAACCCATTAATTAAGATAACATTTATTTTAAAACATTAAGTATTGGTGTTGAGGTTCGCCAGCCCCCATTAAATTTGTTGTTATTAATGTTTTGTTTAATGAAATAATCTGAGGTCAAAGTAAAAGTTCTGTAAACAAAGAGGAAACTTGGTGTCTCATCCTGACAGTTCAAACAGTCACCACCTACGCTTAATAAACAGAACCACAATGTCACAGACACCGGACAGCACCACTGGACCACTTAAACTATGAAGGAGAAGTCCTATAGGATCCTTACTATTTTATAATAAGACTGTAATTAATCCAGACTCTCCAAAGAATCTATTCATTATTTCTTGATATCAAATTGCTAAGAAAGAGTCGGATCTTAATTAATGAATAACAATACAGAACCATGGCCATTTTCAGAGTACTAGTTGCAGTAATGAATTCTTTAGAAAACAGTCAATGATGGAGCCTCCCTTGACAGGCTGAGGGTTAGCAGTGGATCCTGGGAGCTACCAGTTACAGAAATGACAAGACACAGAGCTGCAAGAACTATAGGTCACGTGGCTATGCACGGCTCCCTATGCCCCCGAGAGCTCCCTATGCCCCCGTCTCAGGTCCTTTCCCAGGTCCCTTTAACAGTCAGCCTTGGAGAGCAGGGAGCCTTAGATCCCAATAGCACTGACATACCCTTAGACCAGAGCCAAAGCACATCCTCTTTCCTAGGATTTAGTAACCAAACCAGACAGGACAGGGAGCTAAGAGATATAAACGGAGTATCCTTTGAAAATGCTTTTGAAAAGACTAGGAATTCAATCTTCTGGCGAATATTTTCCCCTTTCAGTCTATGACCATTCCCAAATGTTTTTCTGTGCTGCTTCCTTCTTTACCACATTCGTAGAAGTGAAGAGATTGTTACATTGTTCTGTTCTACAGTGTCATTGAAAGAAGCTCTTCAACAGAAGAAGAGCTCCTCTCTCCCTACCCTGTGAGTCAGCATTTCTCATCCGGCACAGACCCTCAGACTCACATCAAAGGCATATCTGATATCTCTTGCCTTCTTACCCACACATACATTCAACAAATACCTAAACAACAGGTCTTGAGACCCGGAACATGAGGAGCCATAGTTACCCTGCAAACCTGAGCGCAGCAGGGAGCCATGGAGACTTTGTTAAAGCACTTCAGAATACGCAAGCAGTTTGACTCATCCTGACGAAGGGGCTGGACATTCTGCCTTGAACCTTTTTGTCTCCTTGTACTATTCCAACTCATTTTCCAAATAAGCTATAATTTTAATTGTATGATTTTGAAAAGTCTGCGTTTACAGCCCAAAGCCTGCAACTACAGGGGGATTGCTGTAGGACCCAGCCACGGCAAGCTTAATAGAGGCCTGAGTCCCAGTATTTTACCCTGGTTCCAAGAAAGACCACAAACTGAGACTGCCCAGGCACCACCCAGGAACAGACCATCCAAAGGAAATTCCTAACGTTCCAACCTTTGGAGATAGGATCGCCTGCCAGCACACACCCATCACTTTTCATCAGGACACTAGACAAATGTCAGCCAATCAGAGGCCCTGAACCTTAGAAATCCCTCACCACCCCATCCCCCCACCCCCGCCTTTGCTGCTACAAAAACCCAACCCCAACTGAGCTTGGGGCTCTCCAATCACTCCAATATGTTGGACACGTGGAGAGACCGAATTTGCAAACTTGTGTAAGAATAAAGGCTCTGCTTTTACATAAAGGACTCAGTCTCCTAGTTGGGTTTTTTTTGGGGGGGGGGGCGGAAACCCCATGACTGGGCATAACAATTGCCTTCAAAAGAGAAAAAAAAAAGCACCGGGCAAAATTGTATCAGGGACTGTGGTTATGCAAATGACTTCTTCTGGCACTCTTTCTCTGTAAATTAAGATGCCTGGATAACCTACTAAATAGCTACAGGAGAACTCCAGGTAAGAGTACTAACTGTGGATTCCATAAGCAAACACAGGAGCATCTGAAGCTGAAGGACTTTCAAGAAACAGCCATGCGAAGGTTGATCTGCTCTGAGCCCCCCTGTGCCAATCGAGCATCACGTTTACCCTCTAAAGCTTCCAACTCAGCCTCCCAAATTTCTTGATTAAAAAACAGATAAAAAATGGCTTAAGTTTCTCCATCCCTGCAATCTGATATACATTCTGCTGGAAAAGGATTTTACTCAGTTGTACCCAGAGATTTCAGTCTAAAACATAGATGTGTGCACATAACCCACTATACCACATACCTTGAATGTACAAGTATAAAATGTCATGGATATATACATTATAATCACACACCTGATATAAACACACAAGATAATTTTTTATACTTCATCCAGTGTCTTGGGTAGACATTTGCTCAAAAGTTTTAGAATTTCTTACACATTATAAATGTCCAATTAAGTAAATCCTCATTAAGTCTTTTTTAAATATTTATTTATTTATTATGTATACAATATTCTGTCTGTGTGTCTGCCTGCAGCCAGAAAAGGGCATCAGATCTCATTTCAGATGGTTGTGAGCCACCATGTGGTTGCTGGGAATTGAGCTCAGGACCTTTAGAGGAGCAGGCAATGCTCTTAACTGCTGAGCCATCTCTCCAGCCCCTCATTAAGTTTTTAATAAACATGTTACTTTAAAAAATTTTATTCACTGGAGAGATGGCTCAGTGGTTAAGAGCACTAGCTGGCTCTTCCAGAGGTCCTGAGTTCAATTCCTAGCAACCACATGGTGACTCACAACCATCTACAGTGAGATCTGGTGCCCTCTTCTGGCATGCAGGCATATATGCAGGCAGAATGCTGTATGCATAATAAAAAAAATTAAAAAACAAAATAAAAAACCTTTAGCCAGGTAGTGGTAGCTTACCCCAGGACTTGGGAGACTGCAGAGGAAGGTGGATCTCTGTGAGTTTGAGCCCAGCCTGGTCTACAGAGCAATTTCCAGGACAGCTAGAGCTATTACACAAAGAAACCCAGTCTCGAAAAACAAACAAAAAACTTCTAATTAATTCACTAAATATTTATTGAACATACTTTTTATACACTACAAAGCACAAAGTGTGCCGTAAAGAGACTAGGAACTGGTCTAGGAAGCCTCCAACAGTTTCCTGACTTGTATTTCTTCACTCCCAAAGTAAGGATAAAAATATCTGCCTTCTCTCCCTCGCGATTTATGAATGGTCCAGATGAGAAAACCCATGTAAAAGTACTTGTAAAGTATTAAGTTACTGCCAGTGTCCATGATCAGAGAAGTCATATTAAACAGGGAGGAACACACGCTAGTGAAAATGAGTTTCAAGTCACTTGCAGTACTGTGCTTAAAATTATTTCAGTCAGTCATTCACTTAAGGGAGATATTTGTGACTCACAAGCTCTACTAAGTATAACAAGAGTGTCCTTTAAAATGACCACAGGACCAATGAGAGGCCTCAGTGGGTAAAGACACCTGCCACCAAGCCTCACAACGTGCACCCTGTCCCCAAACCAACATCCATGGTGAGAAGAGAGAACTGACTCATTTGAGCTATCCTACGCCCACCTTGCACAGTATATAAATAATAAAAACTGCCGCAGCAGTTTTTTAATGCCTTAAATCCTAGTTGTATACTAAAAAAAAAAGTAAAATCTAAATTCCTTTGATGATACTTAAAAAAAAAAAAACATCTTTTCATCTGTCTCTACAATGCTACTGAGCAGAAATTTTCCCACTGGCAACTTCAGAAATGATGTAATATGTATCTTTTACTCAAACTGATGCTTTTTTGTTGCTGTTGTTAAGACAAAGGTCTCAAATCATTCAGGTTGGCCTTGAACTCAGTATATAGCTGAAGATGATCTTAAACTCCTGATCCTCTTGCCTCAACTTTCTGATTGCTGAAATGACAGCCACCATGCCAATCCTGATGAATTCTTAATCTGAAGAATTAAGATAAAACTATTGTGAAGTGTTTTCAATTCATCTAGAAGTATAGAATTAGATATGTATATCTGTCAACATTCAAATCAGTTAAAATGATAGAGATGGTACACTGCTTATTACCAGCAGGATACCCCACTCTCTAGCAGATACAGAAATCACAGGACGCTCTAGCCCCTTACAGACAATAGTAATGTATATGTGTATACTGTGTATAACCTTCCAAATACTTTAAGCCAATTCTAGATTATGCAAAACACCTGTTACATTGAAAATGATACACAAATAGCTGTGAGCCTCTACTATTTAGGGCACAGTGACAAGAAAAAAAAGTCCGTGCCTGCAGTGCAGACACTAACTGCTTCCTTCTGAGACATTTTTGATGGGAGACTGGTGGAATTCAAAGAACCCACACAAACAGAAGACCTCCTGCTATGTACATAATTCTTAAAGTTAGTAACAAGATCAGCCACATCTGAAAGTAGGCACAAAAGTTTTGAACATTTCCAAATAATAAGCCTGTTGAAGCACCTGTTTCTAAATGTAGTACGAATAGTTAACATCGGGCTAGAGAGATGGCTCAGTGGTTAAAAGCACTGACTGCTCTTCTAGAGGACCAGGGTTCAATTCCCAGCACCCGTGTGGCAGCTCACAACTGTCTGTGACTCCAGTTCTAGGGGATTTGACACCCTCACACAGACCCAAATGTGAGCAAAACACCAATGCANTATATATAAAGAATAGCTAACACCATTATCCAAATATAGATAAGTTAAGCCAGTATGTTCTGACAAAAAGGCTCAGCATAAAGCTCTTATGTAAATACACTACTCCTGTAAGAAATTCCCAAAAAAATGTTAATAAAAGAAAAAAGAACTCTAAATTATTTCGTGTTAATTCAGAATGGTTTCAACGGAAGCATCAAATTTAAGAGCTAACCATATTATTCAATTTCTTTTCCTTTTTCTTTAAAGATAGGGTGTCCCACTGGGAGTGGTGGCACTAGGGGAGGCAGAGGCAAGTGGATCACTCTAAGTTTGAGGCCAGTCTGGTCTACATAGCAAGAAGAGCTACTGTAGTGAGAAACCCTGTCCTTAACAGAGAGGAAGGAAGGGAAGGAGGGGGGCAAGACAGGGTCTGACTACAGCCCGCGCTACGTAGAACAAGCCATTCTCAAGCCCCTCTCCGCCTCTGCTTCCAAGGTGTTGGGCCCACACTCACGAACGGGTACCATCAAGCTAGGGTTTAAAAAAGCATCTCACACAATTCATCTGTCAACGGAAACAAAAGATTCCTCCTGTCATGAACGCCACACAGTCCTCCAGGTCACTTAAAAGTAGCTCTCAAGATTTCTTAACTAGGAAAAATGACACAAAATGGCTGAACCAGACTCAATGCCAGCCTCCAAGAAGGGCAGGAGGCAACTGCCTCTCCAGGTAAAAATCAGTGCTGGGGAGGGGAGAGCCAATTCCTCCCTTATGAGAGCCGTGGTTGGTACTCACAGCCTCACGGCGGCTTTATCACCAGGTCACAGTAAAGGTTTCATGTGTAGACACAATGGTGGCCATCTTCCAAGCCTTCCTCTCTCCCCACTCCCCCCACCCAAGCCCAACTGACCCTCCTGGGGGACCAACAAGTGCTTCAGATAAAGGTTCTCAAGTTCCATCTGTCCCTCAAGGCAGTTTCTCCTTAAAGGGGAAGCGACCTAATTTATTTACAATGACACATTACTATAGAAAGACGCCCTAATGTGTGATAACAGTGATGTGGTGGGTTTAAAGGGGCACAGGAGACACACACAGGGTGAGTGTATCTACACATACCGTGCACACACATACCCACACACACGCAAAATTAAAATATAAAAGTAAAATGGAGAACATGATCTAATCTTTGGCTATCAAAACAATATAAAATGTTAATTTTTTGTTAGTTTTAATTATAAATATTAAATTATTACATTTTCTATTGGCTATGTTTTCAAAATTAAAGGCTGTCTTTGAGTATAAGAATTCTATTATTTGAGGTTTTTTTTTTTGTGTGTGTATGTGTTTTCTTTAGTTATAGCGTTGTCCTGAAGTTAACAACTGTTATTACCTCTGTTGACCTAACCCAAGACCAGGGACAGTTCGGTGGAAGCTTCCCCAGGTCCTGAAACACATCTCTACAGTGAGAAGGGAACTAGCGATCAACAACAACAAAAGAGAAAGGGTAACAGGGAAGGAGGGAGGAGCTGAGGGGAGGAAGGAAAAGGACCCAGTACCCTAAATTAGCAGATAATTTGCAACTGCCACCAAAACAGAGACCATGCACTCACTGAGAATTAATATTCTAACAAAACAGATTCAGAGTCTCCAAAACTAACTGCAGAGTGATGCAACAGGAGACCAGGTGTTAGTGTCTACCCAGCTTCCCACCTCAGCAACTGCAGAAGCTGTATGCAAACCGTAGAGCACTATGCGCCGTATGCACCACATATTTCCAAGGAGCCAAGGGCAAAACTACATCAGAATTATGAGAAAACAGAGGCATTAGTTCTGCATCAGCTGACAAACTATAAATATGTAACATAATATGTAGTTGGCTGCTAAAATTGACTCTTGTTGATTTTTATCTAAAATTTGTCAGTATGCAAAAATAATGATCGTGTGATTTTTCTTTTTTTTTTTTGGATTTTCAAGATAGGGTTTCTCAATAGTATAGAGCTTGGAACTCTATAGCACAGGCTGGCCTTGAACTCACAGACATCCACCTGCCTCTGCCTCCTGAGTGCTGG
>LOEQ01000465.1:394521-456451 GCA_001685075.1 Bramus lutescens | reverse complement strand
ACACACACACACACACACACACACACACACACACACACACACACAAAGGAAAAACGTATATTCATAAAATAAAAATAAATCTTTAAAAAATAAAATACTTCACAAAAAAAAGCTGCATTCAGGAGTAGTGGTACACACCCTTAATTCCAGCTTTAGGGAGGCAGAAGCAGATAGATCTGTGTGAGTTCATGGCCAGCCTGGTCTACACAGCAAGTTCCAGGACAGTCAGGGTTACATAGAGAGACCATGTCTCAAAAAAAAAATTTACAGACTAACATACAATTAATGAGTAATTCATAAGCAAAATGACAAATGTATTGAAAACTATACTTTGTATTTCTAAATATTTGTGGGTGAAACCAAATTACAAACATACAAACTTAAAACATTTTAAATGAAAATTCAGACTTGTGTATTATATAATAATGTAGACGAGATTTTTAATTTATCTATTTATGTGCATTGGTGTGAAGGTGTCAGATGCCCTGGTATTGGAATTACAGACAGTTGTGAGCTGCCATGTGGATGCTGGAAATTGAACCCAGGTCCTCTGGAAGAGCAGCTGATGCTCTTAACCACTGAGCCATCTCTCCAGCCCAGAAGAAATTCTATAGCCTTTAAACACATCCTTAGAAAACATGAAGTGTAATGAGCTAACTTTTCAGCTGAATGCACTAGAAAAGGAACGGCAATAAATAAACAAAATGCCAAGTGATGGAGATAAGAAGTGTATTTTAAAGTGAGCTTTTAGAACAGGATATAATGTTTTCAAGTCAAATTTGACTTTTTGAAAATACTAATACAAAAAAGCAGTTAGCAGAGGCTGGGAGGAAAGGGCACGTGACCGGGAGCAGCTGAGCAAAGCACTCAGTGGTAGCCAGACAGGAGAAGTGGGTTCTCCACAACAGACTGTGTATGTCCAGAAAGCCCAAGGGACGGACTTGGAGACTCTGAACCACAAGGAAGGGGTAAACGCTTGGGGAGAGACGGGCGCACCTTCAACATCACTCAGGGTGCACCCACCTGTTCCGAAACATCTGGTATCACACAGACATGTATAGTTTTATGTGGCAATTTAAAAATTAAAGACTAGCAAAGAAAGAAAGGTGGATTTCCCGAAACATTTAATGAAAAAAACCGAAACGCAAAAACAAATACCTGGGGAAATATATCTATGGAAGGAAAATATAGATGATTATAAACCTGAGGACACATAGGACCTACAGGCAGGAGGCCACACGTCCAACCCTGATAACTGTGCAAGGAAAACAACACTGCTATAAACGCCATCCAGAGATCTTACACACAGAGACTTTGTTTTAAGCTAAAACTTATTTTAAGAAGCTAGTAAATCCTTGAAAAACTAATCAGAAATGCACAATTTAAGAACACCATAAGCTGTTTGCCTTTTATGAACAGTGGCAAAATCCCTTAAAAAAAAAAAAAACCCTAAATCTAGGATCCAGGCAAGGCTGACTCCGTAGGTACAAGCTTGTCACACAGCCTCTGATCTGAGCCTGATCCCCAGGACCCACATAAGGTGACAGGGGGCACTGCCTGCACCAAGGTGTGAGTGCTTTGCCCCCAACCCTCACACACAATAGTAGGAAATAACAGCAAAACTAGTAGCAATAATGCCACGGCTGGGTTGGGTTATAGCATTACTGGAGTGGCTCTACATTATAAACTCTATACATCGTATCAGGTCAACAAAAGAGACAACAGAAAGAATAAATCACCCCAAGAAATAAAAAGCGAAGGTGGTACACGCCTGTAATCCCAGAACTCAGGAAGCTGAGGAAGGAGTGCTGGGAATCAAGACTCTTAATGAGAACCTGTCCTGGAAAACCAAAACTGGGCTGGTGAGGTGGCTGGGTGGGCAGAGGCACTTCCCAGTCAGGCTGATGACCTGGGTTTGATTCCAGGACCCACGTGTAGAAGGAGAGAGCTGACTTCTAGTAACTGTTCTCTGACCTCCACATGTGCCTCATGGCACATATATGTGCTCGCACACACAAAAAGAAGCAAATGAGATGAGGAGGAGGAGGATAATAACCTTTAAAAAATACAAAACCAAAATCAACAGTAACTAATAATTAATAATAAAATTCAATGATATTATTAGGAATAAGTCTAATAAACTTTACAATAAAGATTAAGCACACAGATGATCGTTACCAAAACCCACAGAGCAAATTCTTCATAATGTACAAGTATAAGAAGTATCTGTTTCAAAATTAATATAAAATATACACAGTATGATTGCCCTTTTCTTTTGGTTTTTGGTTTTTTTGTTTTGTTTTGTTTTCCAGACAAGGTCTCCTCATTAAGTATCCCTAGCTGTCCTGAAATTCACTCTGTAGACCAGGCCTAGAACTCAAGAGATCCACCTGCCTCTGTCTCCCCAGTGCTGGGATTTAAGGTGTGCGCCACCACTGCCTGGCTCATCCTTTTCATTTTAATAAAAAGACATGTGTCTTTTTATTGGCATTTATTTTACATAAGTCAGGTTCACAGAATAAAAACAGAAAGAATGAATGCTGCATGGGAAACAAAGCTCCCTCTCAAATTCTGGGGCAGTCCCTAACCAAAAATCATATGCAAATATTTGTTATCATCAACAGGAAGGCCCAACAAGGGGCATGTATGCTCTAAAAAACAGCAACCCCAGTAAAGCTGAGCTTCAGAGGGACACCATTTACAAAAATAAGACAGCAAAACGAGCTGAAACACAAGTCAGAGACGTAATCAACTTCACTGACTGTATTAAAGAGAACCAAATCCACGGTGAGGGGCAAATTCATAAACCCTAAAATTAATCTCAAAATGAATTTATGAACTCTCACAAAATTTACAGAGAGGGCTATAGGCATATCAAAGAGTTCTACAGTGGCCCAGAATGGAGTATAACAAAGGTTTATTTATATGGGGATAAACTCGCGGTAAGGGTGGCAATTCACAGTCCTCTGTGTATGCTATCAATATATTTTATTACCATTGGCTAATAAAGAAGCTGCTTTGGCCTATGGCACGGCAGAATATAGCAAGGCGTGAAATCCAAGCAGAGATAGGAGGGAAGAAGGCAGAGTCAGAGAGACGCCATGTAGACACCCAAGAAGCAAGATGTGAGGTTAACAAACCTCCAGCCTCATGGTAAAATATAAAATAACAGAAATGGGCTAATTTAAGATGTAAGAGCTAGCTAGGAATAGCCTGAGCTAGGCTAAACAGTGTTGTAATTAATAATTTTGTGTGATTATTCGGGTCTGGGTGACCAGGAAACGTAGGTGCAGTCTCTGTTTACAGAGGGCCAGAGAGATGGCTCATTGAGTAAAAGGTACTTACCACAAAACCTGAAGACCTGACTTCAATCCCAAGATTCATGGTAGAGAGAACTGACTCCCCAAAATCGTCCTCTGAGTTCCACAAGGGCACTGTGGCATGAGCACACATGCATATAAGCGCACGCACACACGAACCACACACATGCACACAAGTGCACGCACACAGGAACCACACACACACGCACACAAGCGCACGCACACACAAACCACACACATGCACACAAGCGCATGCACACACGAACCACACACATGCACGCACTAAAATAAACTTTAGAAATTTCAGAATTGCAAAGACCACAGTAGTCAATGCATGGAGGATAAAGGTGTACTCAGCTTCCCAACCCCAGATATGAAAACTTTTAACAAACAATAATATACCAAAAGCACAGAATGACAAATTGAGCCACATCTACATGGACTTATGATAAAGGCAACAGTAGAAAGAGAAGGATGTGTGGTCCTCCTAGTAATGATGTGGTGACACGGAATGGGGATTTGCAGCACATCTCAGAGCTCATCTCAGGGATGCCTAAAATCAGTAAGAAAAAAGGTGACCCAGTAGTAAATGGGCAGGCTATAAAATAATACCTGCAAATATGGTACCTGTCTCACCTGTCTTAATTCTATCTGGGCTTAAATTCCATTGGTCATAGGGAATCCAATTTAAAACCACTAGATCACCTACCAACATAGTTAAAGATAGAAATACTCTCAAGGGGGTTTAAGCTTTAATGGCGGATGGAAATAGAGCCAAACATGCTACACACACCTTGCTGATGGAAACAGGTACAGCTGCTTTAAAACCTGGCGATGTCAAGCAAAGATGAACACACAGGAAACAAACAAGATGTCTGATGAGAAGACAAACACAAACAGAAAATCACCAACAATAGTGCATTCATACCATGGAGTATACAGCTGTGGGAATGAATAAACTTGTACGAATCTCAGCAACAGGAATGACTCTCACATACAATTCAGCAAGAACAAGTAGACAATCTGTAAGAAATAGGAAAAGGAATTTCACAGGAGAAACACAATGGTTCACACACATAAGAAAGCACTTAACCACAAAACCACAGACGTCTAATATTTACATGCTCTGTGTTGTTGGACGACGCCCAATGCTGGCAGCAGCAGCAGTCAGTGGGGTTATGAGATGTGTTACTGGTGAGTGGTAAATCAGGACAACCTATGGAAATCAACTTGTCATCATCCAGCCAAGCTGAGAGAGCACCTCCCGCCATCCGCCATTCGGCTCCGCTGCAAACATCGAGTGTCATGTCATAGAAATGTTTACAGGAGCGGTGCTCACCTAAGACAGAGAGAGACCTGGAAACGAGTCCTATTCGAAGGCCAGCAGAGAAGAACGGACACCTGTGCGGTCACACAGCTAGGTCTGTGTATTCACAGAGGGCTACAGAGGCACACGGGACATGAGCGAGACTGAACAAGGTGCTGTATAGAGTCCTATTCTTACAAAGCTCCCAAACCAGTGTGAGCATCACAGGGACAAGCACCGACAGATTTAAGCTGTGTTGGGGGTCTCCTTTGTTAGGAAGCAAGAATCTAGCTCTCCCCACCCAAACAAAAAAGCATGGAGCAGCTGCCTCCAGAAGGAAGCAGAGTGCGCTACAGGGATGCAATGGAATGACGAAGACCCCGCCGTGTCTTAACGTTATGTCAGACAATAGATTCACAACAGTTTTTACTTGTGTCTCACGTAATTGTTATATAGTTAGTTGGCATGAATCTCAAAACAAATGAACAAAAAACCCCTAAGACTACAGATACAAAGGCTCGTATTTCCCCTGAAAACTGTCCACGAGATAAGCTGCCCTCGCAGTCCAGTCCATATGGTGAGTTGGCCATGCACCCCATCCTTCATCTCCCCACAAAGGCTGGAGCTGAGTGAAGGATGAAAGCATTTGGCCGGGATAAAAAGCAGCATTTACAGCACAGTGGCGCACCTGGGGGCTATCAGACTGCACAGCTTCCTTAACTGGCTGCTCTAAGTTGAATTTCACCTCAGTCTAAAAAAGAAAACACAAAAAATGAATACATATATGGCCTAAATTTTAAAAAAGGACCCTCGGGGTCTTTCTGGTTTTGCCTCCATCTCCCCTCCCATCCCGTCTGTAAAGCCAGGGTAGACTCTCCCTTTACTTTAGAATGAGATCCCTTCTTTTCCTGTGGCTGCCCCACCCCCCCTCAGTCATTAGTGGACTACAATTTCGAACTTTCCCAGGTAGTCTAATGACCGAGGGTATTGTGTCCCACATTTAATCCCTTTTCCAGGTTTCTGGCACCTCCATCCTTTTAAAGCATAAGTCTAAGTATCTAAGTTTTCCATTTAAAACCTTCATGTTCCTGGTAGCTTCAAGATAAAAGGAAACCCTTTACACTAGCACCAAAAGTTCTTTCTCTATTCCAGGCCCTTCTCACTCCTCTGGCCTCCCTCCTTCCTTCCCTTCCCTTCCCTCCACGGTACACAGGATGTAACACACTATTTCAAAGACCCTTGCTAAGGTCTTGTAACTCCATCTTACTGACAGAGCCTTCTCCATTAACACTTTGTAAGTACCTATTTAAATACCTCATCCTTCACAAGGGGTTATTCCTTAGTCTCAATGCATCATTGCTTTACTTCGGCTCTTATGGCCAAAGCTAGCCTTGAACTCATTTTGTAGCTAAGGATGACCCTGGATTTCTGATACTCTTACCCTTGCCTCCCAAGTGCTAGGATTACAGGCATCACCATACTTGGTATCTGCAGCCCTGGGAACCGAACCCAGAACCCCACGCACCCTACCAACCGAGCTCCAGCCCCAGCACCATACTTAGAATTCTTCTGAGCAATTTTCATAGCAACATGAGATGACTGGTTTTACTGGGATAAAACTGTGACAGGAAACAGTTAATAATCAGACAAGTGGCAGACGTGGGGGCATTTCAGCATGGATTAACAGGCAGGACATCACAACTGCCCACTGTCAGTCAGTCAACCCAGATTCCTGGAGTTATCACAGCCAAGATTCTGCAGAAAAAAAGTGGCCCAGGAAGCTGGACTGGAATGGACGCTGATGCTGAGGATAAGTCCTCAACGATAAATAGTTAAGCCCACAGATCTGTTCTCATGCTGAGTCCACCAGGACTTAACCAGAACCCTTTAAATCCTCCCCAAGGCCAGACTTGGTCCCCAAAATTGGGCCAGGGAGAAAGCCAGATGGAGCAGACGAGAGTGTCACCATGACACAGCTGTCACACTCAAGAACTCACAAGACTTGCACATGGCACTCACAAGACCCCTGAACATGCCATCATGAATGGGGGAAGGACCCATGAGGCCCCAGCCCTCCTTGGTTGGAGGAGGGGGTGCTACTTTCTTCAGTGGTATGCCACTCAAGATGTCCTTGCTCCAATGAGTTACGCCTACACATGCTTGCCAGAAACACTAATTAAAGTCGGCGGGCCACACAGAGAAGCTGTGGAGTAGAAGGCGCCTTGCTGCGAAGAAGAGCTTCAGCAGAGGGAAGGGGAGATGGCAGGGTGGTGGGGAACGGGTATAAGGTATTATAGAAACGTATCAAACAGCCAAACAGCGGGAAAGAATAAGAATGCAAAGCAAGAAAATGAGCAAGGCAGCGACTTAAGAGGATGAACTGTGGGAAAGGGTGGCCCCGAATGCAGGATTGGGAAGCCTGTTGTTGTGCAAACAAATAAACCCAGTGAGTATACTACCTGTAGCAAAGCCAAACACGCACAAACATGGTCCTAAAGCTGTGTGTGGCCGAGTGAGAGGTTCACGAAAGAGCACTAGTGTGTGCTATGGACGGTGCATTCTTTCCCAAAGCAGCGCAGAATGAGGCATCTCCTCTCAACCTGCCTTTGTACGCAGCAAAAGATCTGCCGGCTTATACGCTGTGTTTAATTTCCAGTTGACGTCTCTTATTCAGAAGAAATTTCAGAAATCCCTCTGTCCTTTATCACCCCCATCTTCAGTAAAGCATCCCATGATGGCCTGGGAAGGCTCCGACATAGGCTATGTGCTTACTAACAAGCATGCTTCTTCCATGTGTGATCTTGCAAATGCCCCATGCCTTTCTGACTGATGGCAGAAGCTGCTGGTTTTCCTAGCCCCGTTTCGTCCCAGAGATGGATCCTTAGCGAATACTAAAGATGGAAAACACTTTCAAGCAGCCTTAATTCTACTTCTCCTGCCTGGAAACACGCTTTCCTCTGACCTGGAAACATGCTTTCCTCTGATTTAGCCTCTTTTTTTTTTTTTTCGAGTCACGAGCAACAGTTAAAATGGTCAGCCCTGGGCTGATGTGGTTTCATATGTTGACTTATTTAATTCTTAACTAAGGCTCCTTGCCAAGCTGCTGCAGCAGAAGACTGAGTGGCAGCTTCCTTAGTTCCCGAGGAGGGTCTTCAGTAGTGCTAGTCCAGGACCATGGGGGAAAAGGTCAACTCATTCACATAGATACCATCAAATTTAAGAAACCACAGGTCACAATCCAGCAGGTAGGCTGTATTCGCCCCGTTTGATAGCCAAGGAGACTGAGTCAGAGGCTGAGTTACCAGATCCAGCTCACATGCCAAGCACACCATGGAACCACATGCAAATTTAACCCAGCTCTAGAGCCCTTGCTACCATGGTCGCTCTGCCTCTATGAAACCAAATAGCCTTTCCTCCAATGCCGGTACTTTCTGGCTTAGGCTGTAAAAATCTGCTCTTTTCAAATCTTTATTAATTAATTTCTGCAAATTTGGGTTCACTGTAAAACACCAGACATGTAAAGAACACAAGATGCCCCTGGATTCCCGCAGTTCTGGGCGTACAAAGGGTGTTCGGGACTGGCCTGATTGATCATTGCGACTAACAGTTATAGGAAAGTGAAGTGAGAAACAAGCGGAGTGAGACCAGACAGGCAAGGCTTAAGGCATAAGCACTCCTCAGGTGAAGTCAGCCACCGGGAGTGCTAATAGATACAAGGAGCACCCTGGACCTTGAAGACAGAGATCTGGACAGACCACACAATGCAAATATCCATAATCAAACCTTTTCAAGTTACAGGAACACAGTATGAAGGTTGCTAGCGTGTAAGCGTCACCTCTAATGCTCCCCTGCAGATAAGATACAAACTAAAGCAGAGGTCATAAAGACAAAGCCTCTGGAAACCTTACGGGGCTCAATTTTGGAGTCGATAAACCTAGTTTTCTTGGTAGAAAAAGAGGAAAACGAACGGTGTCTACACAAACTACAGAAAGCCGTACGCAAATACCTTTGAATTTTCACACAGTGGTCGTTGCTAATAGTTTTGCAAATCATCCCGATGCCCCAAGATTTCGTCACTTTGAGAAAAGAGGGTGAAGATAAAATCTACAACATGAAATCTCTCTGTACTTCCAACTCTAATGCAGAGAAAACACAAGTGTTTGCAGTGGAGACATCTTAGATCTAAGACAAAGGTGGCAAAGACAGGAAACAGGAGCAGAGTTGGCAAGCAGATTAAGTGGGTCACAAGTATCCCGTTGCCGTCACTCGATCCTCTCTCTCCCTCCCTCTACCAGAGAACACTGCTCTACTGCAAATACAGCTTTGGGCTCCTAGATACAGCTATTTTTTATTTCAGTTAGAAACACTTGGGGTCGTTTCACCATTAAAAGTACTTCAGTACTATCCTGGAAAAAGTAGAATTAGAGAGTCAGTTCTAACAGAGCTTATATTAATATAAACAGTGTTTCAGGACAACCACGTCAAGCATGCAGGTTGATACGACTGGACTTCACGTAGGGATCCGGAACATGGTAAAATAGCGCCCCCTGCTGGTGGTTCATGTAAGTGCTTCCAAGAGCGTGGAAAACCTCCAGGCTGGACGGGGGCGTATGTTGTAACCTGATATTGTTCAACAGAAAAAANAAAAAAAAAACGCTTAGGACATTTCATCAGGTTTTTGCTTACTGGTGAAAATTCGTCTCCAGGAAAAACTGACAGTATTTTTCACCCGTCACCTAGTTTCAAAGCTTCCAGAAGTCCCTATTCAAAGTATTGAGCTGATTAAAAAAAAAAAAATCTACCCCAATGACAACGTCTATCATCTCTTTAAAATCATATAAAATAAAACCAATACCCAAATTTAAATTTGAAGTGTCACACAAATTTAGCATCAAGGTCAGTGGCAAACCTTAAAACTGGACATGCCTTCTCAAACACTCTAGTTGAAGGTTAGAAAGGGAGGGACCTGGAAACCGCTATCCTTGAAGACAGTCACACATTGACACTGGGCACTTGTGCCCTGCGTACATGCCCGCAGAAGGCTGGGTCCCACACAGAAACAGTAAACCTGTTGGAGAGCCCCAGAGTTTGGGGAGTTTTCCAAACAGTAAAACTGTGTGTTATTTCGGTGTTCCTCTCGAGGTTCAATTATTAATCATCTTTGTATGATTTCAGTTAAAATGCGTACTCTTTAGGTTTGTTTCATCCAAACCATATAATTAAACAAGGAAATCATATGCTCTGTGTTAAATTGTCCCGGAAAACTTCAGTGACCTCACTCTGACGGATGAAACTACTCCGTACTGGCTTAAATGACTGGATTTCAGAACACGCTTAGTCGCTGTTGTTGGGTAACTAGGCTTTCTGATAAATTTCAATTTGATTGAAAAGACACTTCATGGCATACTGTCTACGTTCAAGGCACCATGCAAAATTCTATGGGGCTCTCCCCAGGACAGCGAGCCCTTTGCTTTCTAACATGTTATAAGGGATCTAGGAAGACATCTCCATCAATATAGTGCTTACTGCACAAGCAAGAGAGGATCTGAGTTCAGATCTCCAGCATCCACTTAAAAAACTGAGCACAGGGACAGGGCCTTTGACTTCCAGCACCCAGGGAAAAAGTTGGGTGTGGTGGTTGGCACCCGTGATCCCAGTGATGGGATGCAAACTGATGGCTGACCTATCAGCAAGCCCCACAGCCAGGGAGAGGCCGTCTCAAAACACTAAGTAGGGGCTCCTAAACAAGGTCATATATGATCGTCCTCTGCCTCCACATGTGCACATTTTTGCACATGCATACACACACACACACATCTGCACACCCACATGAGGGTAATAACAATACAAACAGTTCTCTACTGCTGAGTGGTGGCTCAAGTATTTATTAAACTATTGAATCCCCACAAAAGCCCAGAGATAAGTATCATTACTGCTTCCAACTTAGTGCTGAGGAAATCAAGGCCCAGAGAGGTTGGATAAGCAGCTGAGGGCCCAGCACTGGCAAGAGGGTGGAAAATGCGGAGAGACTGGTATGAAGCAGCAGAGGTGGAATTAGTTCAAAGTGCAGCAATAATATATGCCATGGTTTTAAAGGAAGATGACATCTCAGTGGGCAGAACCTCAAAATGGTCCCCAAGTGTGAGGCGTGTGTCAGGGGAAGAGGAAGCAGGGATTCTGGGCAAAGGGGATAAATGAGAGAAAGGGTTGTTGTGCTGAGGGTGTACGTCAGATACCAGTAAGAGGGGATGGCGGGGTGCCACTACCGCTGTCTGAACTGGGAGAGTGTTTTAATAAGATTAATGCCACAGCTGGGAAGGAGGAAACTGGCCTTGGCCCTAGCTGATCAGAAGCCTTTGTGCTCTCCCTTCAGGGACAGTAGGGAAGGAGCTGAGAAGGCAAAAGCCAAACCGCCGGAACAGTTATGAAACTGGGGCCCAGCGCTCGGCCTACTGTGTCCCAGTGCAGCGGCTGGGGAACAAGCCTGCTGGAGGCAAGTGAAAACGGAGTCAGACGTGAGCAGGCTGCTGGCCACCGGTTACCAGGAAACCCGGGCAATCATCAGAGGAAGGCACACGTGGGGGAGGAGCTACAGGTAGGGGAGGAGCCGAGGCACCCACCAGGAGGCAGAGAGTAAGCTCCAGAGAGCAGGGCCATGGGCATCCATGCAGTACAGGGGGTGAAGAAGACACTGAACTACGGGAATGATATCCACAAATGAATCATAATGGAGAGATCTGATATGCGGTCCCCATCTAGATTAAGAAACATTTCTTCACCGGGTGGTGGTGGTCAACGCCCTTAATCCCAGCACTCGGGAGGCAGAGGTAGGCGGATGAACTAGTTCCAGGACAGCTAGGGCTGTTACACAAAGAAACCGTGTCTCGAAAAACAAAACAAAAGAGTGTATGGAGAGAGGTAAACAGCCAAGAAGGGAAGTACAGCAGCACAAAGCCCAAACAGAAGAGGGAAGAAAGGCCAAGCTCAGAGAACTGGCCTGGATCAAAGAAGACCAGGATGAAAGAATCACGAATTGAATTCTTTAAAATTGAACTTAAATGCCATACATGAAATTGTATTGTTTTAAACTTTCAAAGCTCAGTAATTGGATGCCAACTTAAAAGAAACCAGAGCTTTATAGAACTTCAAAACTCTCCATTTGGGAGACAGGGACCCCTGTGCTTCCCATAAAAGATGCACCCGTGATAGAATGAAATAAACAGATCACAAGCCTTCAAAAGACACTACACTCTTGCCTGAGTCCCTCTAGGTGTGCCTCCCCAAGTCTCCCTGGGCTCACACATTCTGCCAACATCATCTCTGTCCTCGGAGCACCATGTAACTGAGAGTGAGGGATGCTCACAGGGGCCTACACGGAGCTTGTGATAGTACCAGTGCAGAGCCTGTCCCTGTGCCCCAGGAGTCAGGTAAATACTTGAAGTTGTCGCAATAACACATAGCAAAACGTACATCAAGCAGGGCATTCTGAGCTCATCTACAGACTGAAGTTACAACAGACATGGAGAGATTCGGCATCTGACGCTGATAAAATGGGGCAGCAGGCTGGGAGGAGCTGACAGATACTTTCAGCACAGTATATATGTATATATGTCAACACAGTAAATGGCCCAGCTTCCTGCTCTTCCGATATAAAGCAGGAATGTGGACGTCCTCCTACATCCACCAAATCACTTACAGTTCAAGTTCAGTTAACTTCACGGGGATGTTCAAAGACAGGTCCCAAGAAGCCCCTGAGACTGACATGCAAAGTGTGTTCGCCTAGTTAGCCAGTTCGGCTGGAGACTCACTGACAAGCTGAGGCTGCGGTGTTTCTATTTGGTAAGCTTTATTTTTCCATGGAGCGAACCTGGCAGTCATCTTCAATTATGCTGTGGATGGATGGCCACAATCGGAGTCTAGCTAAAAGTGGAGGAGAGGTGACTGGATCAGCATAGCCCTGTCACCAAGGCAACAGAGGTCACTTTCCAACATAGCTCCCAGCTTCTATGATTACAGTCTCCAACCCGGCAGCCAGACGGATCTTAAGAAACAAAACAAACAAAAGAACTAACAGGGTTGCCTCCACTCCTAGCTCTGCTCAGAGTCCTCAGCAGGGTTCCAGCAAGGCCCTGGGACCCTATCTCCATGTATGGCCCTCCAGCCTCCTTCCTCTGCCATGTTGGCTCAGTCACTGGCTCTTAGCTCCAGCCACCCTGGCCTCGCTTCTGCACCCTGAGCAAGTCCACTTCCTTCCTCAACACAGCCCTTGTCTCTCCTGGACTTTCTCCTCTACAGAAGCGGAGACAGACACAGCCTCCGTCCTCTGATACAATTCTGAGAGCGAAGAGTCTCCTCAAACCCAACAAGAAATCACAGAAAGCCCCAGGAGACCCATGTCCTAAGCACAAGGCTACAAATGGGCAACCTTGGCCAGACGTGCCAAAGAAAGCAGGAAAAATAAAATCAGCAAGTCATGTTCTCCGAACAAAGGTTTCTAAAGTATTGCAGCAGCTCCAGACCCAATCAATATAAACTAAGACAGTGGCACTTCCGCCCCAAATCAGTCTGCAAGGTTATCAGAAACAAAACTGCAACAGAGAGGATGGGTCGCTGAAACTAAAACCCAGAAAGGAACCTGGTTGGTACGCCAAGAGTCCTCGATAAAAGGATCATGTCCATAGGACACGTTCATGGTCTCCCGCCCATCTCCACGAGTTCACCGAAGGAAGCAAGTATCACTGATGGCATACACAGCCACGCGGCATAGGGAAGGAGTGGAAAATGAGATCGACACTTGGCACCAGCAAACACAACTCTGGAGCATCCATATGTTTCTATGCAGCAAGTAAAAATGTTTCCGAGGAACTTGTGATGATAACACCAAGACATTTTTTTAGGCTAAAAAAAAAAAAAAGATTCTGCAGAGTTGTATATGCCAAGTGTACTTTCAAACATTTCCAAACAACACGCATAAAATCTTTGCCCAGTGTTCTGAGTTTCTACAGCTGAGCTCACGTCACTGCCGTGGGGTGGGGGTGGGGGGACCGGTGAATTTAACAATCAAGTTCAACTTATATTTGGGAGGAGAAAGGGGAAGCTAGGAACTTTATAAACTATCTGTCGGCTCTTTGTTTTTATCATTAAGCTGTTGGTACAGTAAGGTTAGCATGAAATCGGATTTCTCTAACATCTAACGCACAGCCGACAGAGGAGTTGTCCAATGTGACTCTATGCAAACACACACCCACTCACACAGCCAGCTTTCTAAGCAAAAATACACACAAACGCTTTTTTTTTTAAACAGTTGAGAACAAGCCTGCCAAGTCAAATCCCTTTTGTGGGAAGTATAGTTGGTCATTAAAAGCAAGGGCTGACTCCCATATGTGCCCTTTTAGAAAGCGTTCTGAAAAGGTGAGCGCTGCCGCACAACCGGCACAGGCTCTAATTTAAACACTCGGGGCAGAGTCGATCTACTGGGTACAGCGCTTGGAAGGAAATTCGGATAAAGAGGGTCCTGGCTGCAGCTCTCAGCAGCAGCCTCCTCTCCACAGCCTGGAGTTCGACCCCCAGCCTTCTCCACATGTGTCCCGGGCAGCCACATGTCTATCTTCTCACTGTATGAATTATCACCATTAAGATGACGGTTCCCAAACCAAACGCCTTCGTTTCAAATTCTTAACTCAAACTTGGGGCTCAAATCTGAATGCCCTTCAACCTACACGGATGTTTCAAATTCAGTGCACTCAACATGGACATTTCTTCTTGAAACTGATTCTTCCTGGACCCCCAATTTCTATGAAACATCAACCCTTCTCAGGAACCATCTTCACGATAGCAATCACTTTCTCAGCAAGGTCTTCTCATTTTCCAGAGCAGGCATGGATCACGCAGTGTTCCTCCACCACCCACCACCAACACTCCTGGGAAGTAGGCTTCAGCACACGGAAAACCCCTTTACTCCCCAAGGCCTTGGCTAAAATGGCTCATTGGACAGGATCTAACACAGTGGTTCTCAGCCTGTGGGTCACGATCCCTTTGGGGTCAAATGACCTTTTCATAGGGGTCACCTAAGACCACTGGAAAACACAGATATTTATATTACAATTCGTAACAGCAGCAAAATTACAGTTACAAAGTAGAAATGAGCAATTTTATGGTTGGGGTCAGCATAGCATGAGGACCTACTGAAAGGGTCACAGAACGAGGAAGGTTGAGAACCACTGATCACGTGACTGGCAGTTTGATAGGCCTCACTCCTTAAACCTCAACCACAAGCCTATTTATATTTTCAAATGGATGCACATGATTTTTGTCTACCAACTAAAATCTCACTGACAGAAATGTGTGTCTTTTAGTCACTGCATGGAAAACATAGAGAACCACAACTGGTTTAATACAAGAAATAGGTCTTCACAGGTCCAAAACCTAGAGGTAACCAGACAGCCCGCCAGAAACCTAAACTGGCCAGAAGAGAAGCCATCTCATAAGCCACGCTGCTTGTCCATCTCATTTTGATCCCGAAGTTGTGCAAACCACTGGAAGCCATAATGGCTAACAGGAGACTCAACTCCAGTCTCCACGAGTCAACCAGTGCTGTGAGGAGCCAGGGCAGGGACCCTCTCGCCTCTTCTACCCCCTCCTTAGTGCTGGGGTTTGCTAGAAAGGGCCACGTGCCACAGACGCAGATGAGAAGGCCAGAACAACTGCAGAGATCAATTACAAAATGGTTTGTTAGATAATCTCTGAGGAGTTGGAGAGAGAGAGAGTTTGTAGCAAGGTGAACCCCAAATGGGCCAAAGATTTATACAGGAAAACAACAAGATAATTTCCTTATATCCTTAAAGTAAGTTTTCCTGACTCTAAATCCCAACCATTAGAAAAAAACTTGGATAAACTTTACTATAGAAAAAAACCAAAAACCTGCATGTCCAAAACATAGCACCCACCATAAATAAACTTATAACGGTAAACTGTCAAACAGGGAGAGAATATTTCCTACTGTTTCTATCAAGTAAAAAGGGCTAACACCAACAAAAATCCTGGCAACACACAAGTTATGCATATAAAAAAAAACTTGACCATTTACTAAGGAACATACAATACACACTCTACAGAGAGTTTCAATGGATTCTCTCTCACGCATTGCCAGCGCCTGAGTAAGCTACAACCCTCGCCAAGGGCAGTGTACCAATGGCCGTGTACCAATGGCCATCCATTCTACTGGGAACCTAACTTGTGGATATGCATATACGGTCAGGACACGGCGTGTATGAAGTCACTCATCGGAGAACTATGGTAGCAATGGAAAAGATGGTCTAACTATGAGAGGGTGGTTGGGAACAAATATGGCCCCGTGCAGGACGAACAACTGTGAAGAGCCAGGAAGAGCCAGCTGTGATGGCACATGCTTGAGTTCTTGCACGGGACAGGCAGAGAAGCAGGATCATCACTGCAGCTTCCAGGCTAGCCGAGGCTGCACAATGAAAACTAATTAAGCAGCTAGTCGATATCTGTAAAGGCTGCCCCAAAAGTACGTGAAGCTGTCCCAAAGCCATACGTGAAGACTAAAAATGATGGGTGGTGCCACCATTTGTGTACAGTTGCTGGATGAAAGCCTACTTGCTAAATCCTTCAGTGTGGACAGAAAACAACCCAAAAACACACAGCAGCCAAACACTTCTCGTGGACTTGCTGTACAATAGGTTTTTCTCTCTTCTTTTTTTTTGAGACACAGTTTCTCTGTGGCTTTTGAGCCTGTCCTGCAACTAACTCTTACAACATGCTGGCCTCAAACTCATAGAGAGCTGTCTGCCTCTGCCTCCCAAGTGCTGAGATTAAAGACGTGCACCATCAGCAAGTGGTTAAAATTAAGGCTGGTTCTAAAGACGTACAAAAAAAGCCTCATTTCCCAAAAGTAGTTTCTAAACACTTCAGCTAGTATGCAATGTGTGTTACCCAGTCTGCAGAATTTTGGCATTTATACTGCTAGAAAAATTAATTAAAAACAAAATCAATTTCATGCTGAACATCATTAGCGTGCCCAAGAATTTTGGAAGGTACTAGAAATAGGCCGGCACACGCTTCCATCTCTCCTCTACACAGACAATCTTTCTTCACTCTAGCTGCCTGACTTTAAAAGGTCTCTTAATGTTTCAAGTAAAAGTACCGAGGACTTGAACTCAGGCTCTTGCAGGTGTGGAGCTGGGCAGCTGACAAGTGCCATTCACTTGGCAGTCAGCAGATGACAAGCCAGGGCATCACGCCGCAAACACAGCTGGCACACCCTCCACCTATACTCAATGGCTACGTTATACCAATAAAGATATTCTTCCTTGTCAAGAAGAGTAAACGTCACAAGTGAAATGCCACCTCATTTCTGTCTGTGGAAATGCTCAGCATGCTCAGAGAGAGCCACCTTAGAAAGGCCCCCAGCAAAAACCCACTAAGGGAAGATTTGGCCAACTTCCTCTCTCCAAGTCAGGCTTCCATTATCGTTTTCCTCATCTCCTCTTAAGTCTTAGACACAGCAACACTGCTATCAACAGCAACATTTCAGAGTAGAAAACAGAACACTTCGGATCAGGCTGCTCCATGACCTGAAGGAGGAGGGGGGAAGAGACAGCAGCTTCCCCGAGAGTCTGTGCAGAGGTTTGTCACCCTCCTTTTCTTCCTGCCACCTCCTGATCTCTGAGCTCTACCATGCCAATCATGCTATAAAAAGCAACTGGCAATGGCAGCTGTCAGGTCCAGCATACCCCTTATGACCTGGGATGGAGTGTTTATACACACGTGTGTGTGTGTGTGTGTGTGTGTGTGTGTGTACACCCATGTGTATACAAATGCAAGCATTTGATAGAGTGTATGTGTATGTATGTATGCAGACTGGTCTGTGGCCTGGTTTTACTATTTACCTGTGCTCAATAAACCCAGAGCTCAGGAAAATTACGACAACCATTGCCACTTAAAAAACTACCCCCTTTCCAATAAATATTAGCAAAAAATAGAGAAAATAACCAGAAGACACAAGCAGAAAGTTCCCGGGAAACAACATTACAGAGCACTGTTTACATTTACAGCTGGAAATGCAGACGCACTACCCCTTTACCTATGAGCACCTTGCTCTGCAGCCTAATGCCACAAATGGAACATTTATCAATGACACATATGTTTTTTTAAAAAAAAAAAGTGAGAAGTTCCTGCAACCCAAATGTGGTTACACACACACACCTGCCATCCCAGAACAAAAGAGTTTGAGGCAGGAGAATCTTAAATAAGGACAGCTTGGGCCACGCGTGAGGCCATGTCTCACAAAACACAAAGACAAAAACAACAACAAAATCGCCTCTGTCAAAGCGGAGACAACTGGGTTCTATGTTAATTAACAAACAGCTCTTCCCATTTGATTCCAGGTGTCCCCTCAAAAGGGACAACGTTAAAGAGCTGGGGGTAGTGGCGGCGCCCCTTTAATCCCAGCACTTGAGAGCCAGAGGCAGGTGAATCTCTGTGAGTCAGAGGCCAGTCTGATCTACAAGGCAAGTTCCGCAACAGCCAGGGTTGTTACACAGAGAAACCCTGTCTTAAAAAATAAAAAGCAAAAACAAACAAACAAACAAAACATTCAAAAGATTTTTTTTTAAAGGACAAAGTTAAAAACAAGCTGCCTTGATTCATTTTTATGTAGAGGCATAACTAAAGACCCTTATGAGGATACACACAATACTTGCTTGAATATTTACCTAATATTTTATAATTCAAGAGACTTATCTGACCCTGTTTTTTGATTTTTTTATTTTTTAAATCATGGCATTAAGATGATAGCAAACATTATGGACAAGTAAGGCTGGAATTTATCTTGATATACAAATCATTTTGACTTTGAAGGATTGTATGAGAGAAAGAAAACCCCAAATGTTGCCAAGAGCCCAGCCACCTAGCCTGGTGCGGTAGGGGAGCATTGCACTTGCCGCTGCAGGCTGGGAGGAGCTGGCAGATACTTTCCTTTCTAAGTCAGCACAGTAAATGGCCCAGCTTCCTGCTCTTCCGATATAAAGCAGGAATGTGGACGNGAAACTGGGGCCCAGCGCTCGGCCTACTGTGTCCCAGTGCAGCGGCTGGGGAACAAGCCTGCTGGAGGCAAGTGAAAACGGAGTCAGACGTGAGCAGGCTGCTGGCCACCGGTTACCAGGAAACCCGGGCAATCATCAGAGGAAGGCACACGTGGGGGAGGAGCTACAGGTAGGGGAGGAGCCGAGGCACCCACCAGGAGGCAGAGAGTAAGCTCCAGAGAGCAGGGCCATGGGCATCCATGCAGTACAGGGGGTGAAGAAGACACTGAACTACGGGAATGATATCCACAAATGAATCATAATGGAGAGATCTGATATGCGGTCCCCATCTAGATTAAGAAACATTTCTTCACCGGGTGGTGGTGGTCAACGCCCTTAATCCCAGCACTCGGGAGGCAGAGGTAGGCGGATGAACTAGTTCCAGGACAGCTAGGGCTGTTACACAAAGAAACCGTGTCTCGAAAAACAAAACAAAAGAGTGTATGGAGAGAGGTAAACAGCCAAGAAGGGAAGTACAGCAGCACAAAGCCCAAACAGAAGAGGGAAGAAAGGCCAAGCTCAGAGAACTGGCCTGGATCAAAGAAGACCAGGATGAAAGAATCACGAATTGAATTCTTTAAAATTGAACTTAAATGCCATACATGAAATTGTATTGTTTTAAACTTTCAAAGCTCAGTAATTGGATGCCAACTTAAAAGAAACCAGAGCTTTATAGAACTTCAAAACTCTCCATTTGGGAGACAGGGACCCCTGTGCTTCCCATAAAAGATGCACCCGTGATAGAATGAAATAAACAGATCACAAGCCTTCAAAAGACACTACACTCTTGCCTGAGTCCCTCTAGGTGTGCCTCCCCAAGTCTCCCTGGGCTCACACATTCTGCCAACATCATCTCTGTCCTCGGAGCACCATGTAACTGAGAGTGAGGGATGCTCACAGGGGCCTACACGGAGCTTGTGATAGTACCAGTGCAGAGCCTGTCCCTGTGCCCCAGGAGTCAGGTAAATACTTGAAGTTGTCGCAATAACACATAGCAAAACGTACATCAAGCAGGGCATTCTGAGCTCATCTACAGACTGAAGTTACAACAGACATGGAGAGATTCGGCATCTGACGCTGATAAAATGGGGCAGCAGGCTGGGAGGAGCTGACAGATACTTTCAGCACAGTATATATGTATATATGTCAACACAGTAAATGGCCCAGCTTCCTGCTCTTCCGATATAAAGCAGGAATGTGGACGTCCTCCTACATCCACCAAATCACTTACAGTTCAAGTTCAGTTAACTTCACGGGGATGTTCAAAGACAGGTCCCAAGAAGCCCCTGAGACTGACATGCAAAGTGTGTTCGCCTAGTTAGCCAGTTCGGCTGGAGACTCACTGACAAGCTGAGGCTGCAGTGTTTCTATTTGGTAAGCTTTATTTTTCCAAGGGGGGAAAAATAAAGAATCAAAAGGACAAAAGAAACAAAGAAAAATAAATAACACTGTGCTATTAATACGAAAACTGGCACAAACCGGCACTGCAATCTTGGTCCATCCTTTGTCTGGTCTCCTAATGTCAGTACTGCACATGTCCTGTCCAAGCTGGTTCCTCAGTGGCCTAACCAGGGTGTAGGATCTCCAGTAGCCCTTTCTGGTAAGGTGTGATGCATAAATACACAACTTTCCTGGCTCACACTTGGTGGGCAACTGACCGAGGTGTTAATGAGGAGGCAGCAACACAGGGTCAGGGTCACTAAGGCCGGGCAGAAATGTTAAAGGAACACATCAGGTCCCGGTTCCCTGTTCACCTCATCAGCTAATGAAAGCAACAAGAAAGTCAAACCGTCAAGCATTCCATACGAAACACATATGGCCTGGCTAATGAAATGATACTCAGTCCTAAGCTCAGTCTTCAGATGCTACAAGCATCACAATCAACAAGCCCTAAAAGCTGAACATCCAAGTTATACAGATGTGTTCGACTAAAGCCATACAATAC
This sequence comes from Bramus lutescens, assembly GCA_001685075.1. NCBI lineage: Eukaryota > Metazoa > Chordata > Mammalia > Rodentia > Cricetidae > Bramus > Bramus lutescens. The sequence continues at coordinate 435,775 of LOEQ01000465.1, read as the reverse complement.
TCAGTGCAGTTAGCTTAACATTTTCAAGTACGTGCTAAATAGTAGTAACACTGTGGGGAAACTTGCTGTTTATTTATACAAAACAACCCACTGACACTAAAATGCAATTGCTTATCAGTAAACATAGATGAAGCGTTCCAGAAACACTGACAACTGTGAGACACAGAAAGTGGGCTATACATAAGGTACAAGGACCTGGATGTGACCCTGCAACCTGTAATCGCCCCCAACCCAAGGCGGTAGGGGGTAGAGGGGGCGGGCACACTAAGGCAGGTTGCAAAAAGTGGAAAACGAAGACCTATTTCTTAGATAGCACGGCCTTTGGCATTTGCTACATTGTTTTTAAAATAGACTAAACAGTGTATATGTAAGTGATGGGGACAATTTTCACTGATAGAAACTCACTAACAACTCTTCCTTTTACAGAAACACTGTGTACCTATAACTTCCACTTTAACTTAAAGTGATTCCCTGAAACCTTACAGAGAGCCGCTGTGAGTACCCGGTGACTCTCTGAGCCGAGAAGCCAGAGACAGGTGCCATGATCCAGGAACCCATCATGTGGTTGACAGGCACAGATCTGTGCACATGCATGCGGGAGACCTTTAAACAGAGGAATCTTGAGGACATTTTAAGTGAGAGGGTGGAGCTGAAAATTCCTCTTTTCTATAGTTCACCAGTCACTTAGTGTAAATAACTTGAAAAGACTGTGTGATGTAAAAGACAGGGCTAGGGCCTGGAGAGGGGACTCAGCAGTTAAGAGCACTGGTTGCTCTTCCAGAGGACCAGGGTTCAATTCCCAGCACCCACATGGCTGATCACCAGCCTGTAACTCCAGTTCCAGGGGAGCTGACACTCATGCAGACATACCGGCAGACAAGACACCAATGCACGTAATAATACTATAAAAATAAAATAAAAGCCAGGCTATAGGTTTTTCTCTTACACAGCATAAAACTTAACAGTATGCTGAATCTAACCTCTTTGTAAAGAAAATGCTTCAACAGTTCAGGGATAAGTGCTCTTCTAGCATCTTATTGCAAAAGATCTTTAAGAATAGATGCTTTAAAACATATGCATCAATTAGGGATTTGTATTAAACACACCAAAGGGATAATTCTTAAACCCTTATTTGAAGACTCAAAAGTCAAAATTAGAATTTTAAATTGTTTTATGAACCCAATCATATTAGGCTTTTATTTCTTTAAAGAAAAAAAATGTTTTAGACCCTTATTTCTAAGTGTAAGCATGAGGATATCAGAGGACAATTTCCAGGAACCGGTTCTCCTTCCGTGAAGTTCAGGTCAGCAGGCTTGGCCACAGGCACCTTCACCTACTGTGTTCTCTCCCCGGGGTAGGGTTTTATCTCTTAAAATGATGGAAACTTAAAAATTTCAGATTAGGAAGAAGAGCAAACTGAGGTCGGAGCAGAGAAATGCACTCAACATAAACCTTGGAGAGCTAAGGCACATGCTCGGTGACACCGGACTTGGAGAGCCACAAACCATAGTGCCACCTCCTCAGCCTGCTCATTAGCAAACTGAGAGTTATAAAAGCCATAAAAAGTGCCGACTCAAACTTGCCTTGGAATCATTCATAAAATTATTTTAATTGAAACATGTTATATATAAATGAATGTTTAAAAACGCCATTAGTCTCTGTTTTGTACTGAGATGTCAGAGTGACAAGAGAAAGTCTCTGATGTCTGTTCAGACAATGAGTGGTGAGCTTAAAAAAAAGCAAACATCAAAGTCACAAAAAAAAAACTAAAACCAAAACCAAAATAAAAAAAAAACAGTAAAAATGATTCTAGGGAACAAATCCGGTTCTCTAACAATTAAAAACATGAGGCTGGGCAGTGGTGGCACATGCCTTTAATCCCGAGTTTGAGGCCAGCCTGATCTACAGAGCCAGTTCCAGGAGAGGCTCAAAAGCTACAGAGAAACGATCTAGAAAAACAAAACAACCCACCCCTTCCCCAAAAACACAATTAAAAACATGAAGGTGATGCCCAAAGTACATCCAATAAATAGCATCTAATTTTTCACTGGAAGATTGAGTTTAAATTTACATAAACCTGTTCATTTTTAGTAGAGCTCTCAAGGGATACAATTCATTGTGTATAATCTTTGAATAACTTGACCTTTTCAGTGGAGTGGGTGAAGACAACGATCTAAACACAAAGCTGTGTTACCCACCTAACCCACCTAGTCCATCTACGGAGGGCGATGGAGCTGAGCTGGAGCTTGGAGGGATATGCTAATTAGAAAATGGGCATAAACCAAATCCTACTGGAAACAGTCATCCGAGAAGGGAATGCTAGCTGGGTTAGTACCTCATATGAGAACTGGGAACTGAGCAGTGTTTAAAAAACCCCATCACCACAGAACTGTTATTAAAATACTGATGAAAGGCCAGGTGTGGTGGCCCACGCCTTAATTCCCAGTACTTGGGAGGCAGAGGTGGTGGGTATCTCTGTGAGTTCAAGGCCAGTCTGGTCTACAGAGTGACCTCCAGGTCAGCCAGGGCTACACAGAGAAATCCTGTCTTGAGAAACCAAATAAGGAAACAAAAAACAAAACAAAACTGATGAAAAACAAGTCCCTTATTGTCACACTCATATTTCCATGGGAAAAAGAGACAAGCGACAGGTCAACACTGGCAGAACGTTGGGCTGGGGAACTTCAAATCTGGGGAACTACATACTTAAGATATTTCCATTTCCCTAGCAAGTACTTAGGGAAAACTAACTGCCTTGTGATTAGAAATTTTAGGAAACACGCAACAACTTATTTTGCACAGAAATTTTCCTCAGTGTGAAAATAAATGCACCTCTCTCTAACTTTAGCAAGAAAAAAAAAAGGACATATTTAAGTTTTCCAAAAAGCTGGAAAGGATCAGGATCCTATTAACCACTTTTATAGATTTTTTTTTCCTAAAATAAACTTGTCCGTGCCTGAACACGGGACAGTACTAGACTTCAACCTACACTGTGTTCTCCCAGAGATGCCTTGCAGACAAGATTATCACTTAGAACACAGTTTGTGCTCCAGAAATATATTATGCAGTTGTGTCTGTAACGGGGGTGGGGGTGGGGGTTAACACATTACACTCACAACTGTCACAAAACTGCTCCACACAGCAAGACAAGCAAAAAAACAAAAGAGCTACAACGTAGATGATGTCAAAACCATGACTCACGCCAAACATTTTAAGTGATTGCAAAAGGCTGGAGGGATTGACTCCAAATTACTAAACGTGAGCCTACCAAGAGATTCTGTCACACAGGTTCCTAGCAAGGTCGTCCTTCCTAAAGGCCCCAGGGAGTTTTGAAGTTTCTCTGGGAACTCTCCAGCTGTAACTGCAGCGGCTCTCCTCTGTCACCCCCAGGGCTGGAGCAGAGCAGGGAAAATACAAATACCACAATGATCTTATTTCTAAATCTAACGCACTAGGGGGAGGGAGAGTGAGTCAGGGAAGCATGTGGGAGTCACAGACTCACCCTCACGTACAGGCTTTTCAACAAAAATGACTTGCCGGTTCGCCAGGTAACAATCATCCCAGCCTACGGTTGACACACTACAGCCAAACCCACCAACCTAGTTTGGATACTTTCCTTTCTGTTAGAAACAACTCTAGGTTTTCAGTTATAGAAAACTTGCAAAATGGAAATATTACAAAGTGCCAATCATTTTCTTATGATGCCAACAGTCTTGAAAAAGAAAACACCCAGATTACACACACACATATGAACATATATACATACACACACACACACGTGTGTGTGTGTGTGCGTGCATGTGTGTGTATACTGTAACTGGAGAAAAGAAGGGGTTTGGGGGAGTCACAGTTCTAGAGAAAACTTTTTCAAGCTGGAGAGGTGGCCCAATGGTTAAGAGCACTTGCTGCTCTTGCAAAGAACCCAAGTTCAGTTCCTAGCACCCACATGGGGCAGCGCACAATCACCTCTAGCTACAGGTCCATGGAATCTGAAGCCTTCTTCTAGACTCCACAGGTAACTACAAGCACATGGTGCACATACAGGCAGATACACACATACATATATATATAATATGTATATATACATACATACATATAAACCATCTTCAAGCTAAGTGTATTGGACATAAATGACAGGCAAATATAAGCCCGACAACATTCTGGGCTTTAGGAAGTCAGGCAATACTGACAATGCTGGGACCCTTGAATTTGAAAACTAGTTTTTTGTTGTTGTTACTTTAATAGAAACAATCAGACTTATGGTGCATTAAGAAAAGGCTGAAGAGGCACAGCTCATTAAACTTAAACATCTCTCTTCTACCAGGCACTGTGGACTGAATTAAAGAATAAGCCACAGGATAGGAGGAAATATCAGCCATCGGGTAAAGAACCAGCTCTGAACTAGGACTCTTCAGAAAACAACTATTTAAAAAATTATAAATATCTCACCAAAGAGAGGGATATAAGACTTTGACAGAGATTCCAGTATGGACCAGGAAACTGCAGATTGAAACGGTGAACAACCACTCACTACATGACAGCCCGAGCTGACAGGATCGCACACTGGCCCTGCCAGATGATGGTGATGCAACAGAACTGGAGGCCACAGCTGGCAAGATCGCAGAAATGGTGTGGGCTTCCGCAAGTCTTCTGCCTCCTCCCCATTTGGACTGGGGAACATAAGGGCTATAAGAAGAAATAAACTTGGGCCTATCGCCATACTCACCGGATGGCCGCCTGACTCATCTGTTGACTCTTGTCCGTTTCTTTCTTAGTCCTCGCCCCTCCCTCCAAGTATGTGTAGACAAATCGGGCTGGACACGGGGAAAATAGCCACTTTACAAGATGGTGGTAGACTGCTATAGAGCCAAAGTCAAGAATGGGTACTTCCCTACACGAATTGAGACTTGGGTTCACATAAAGCAAGGACACGAATATTCATGTAGGTTTTACTATTATCTGCCTCAAACCAGCAACAATCAAGATGCCATCCAATACACAGACAAACCATGGTATGACAGAAAGGAGATATCTGCCACAAAATGCAGTCAGCAGCCTTACGGTAAAAAACCAGCCAGTCTGCCCCTCTGGGACACTCAAGCTAGACAAAACTAGAGATTAGAGACGGTAAGGTGATCAGTGGAAGACAGTGTCACAGCGGGGTGACTGAGAAGACATGCATTTTCAACTTTATCACACAACTAATTTGTGCATCACACAGTCCGTGTACAGAACTGCTTCACCAAGTGTAACAAATGTGCCACCTCAGTCAAGACAGGAACGGGGCAACAGCAGAGAAGGGCTTAGGAGCTACTCTGAGATGAGGCAGACTTCCAGAGAACAGCCAAGGGCTAGTTAGACATCACCTTTTTCTGAGTGAAGATTTGAGAAGGGCAGGAGATTAAAAACTGGTGGATGGCTAGCAGAAGGAAACCACCACGTTGGGTAAAACCATTATAGATGCAGAGAGAACAGAAAAAACCATGGAGTGAGCTCTGAGGTACACTCTGGACTGGGTGAGATGACAAGGATAACCGGAAAGACACTAGTAAGAGTTGGGAGAAAATGCAGTTACAGAAGCCAAGAACATACACCTCAGAAGGTAGACTTGGTCATTCAGCACAGGGCTGTGCTAGTACAAGGTCAGACACAGAGGAGCAGGGTCCTTTCCTCCTGCGTTTGACGTGGGGTGGGCTGGGTGCCACAGAACCTTGATGACTTTAACAACAGCAGTCACAGTGGTGCAGGAAGCTACAGCCAGGGTGGAACACACTGAAGAGGAAACAGAATCTGGAAAACTGTGGAAGCACAAACAGATCATTCTGGGTATCCAAAGGGCAGAGACTGGAGACATTGGCGGAGAGGGAAAGGTCGCATCGGTTTCTTTTCTTTAGATGGCGCATGGCTTTCTGCTTCAAATCCACTATAAGGTGAGCTGCTTTGTACCACCCTGTGGTCTCAATCACAGATGGAACCAGCCAACCAGACTCAACAATTCACATGAGATGTTCTCTCCGAGGGCACTTGTCAGAGTTACTAGCACCTAGTGGTTTCCATTCATTTCCTAACTCTCTCAGGCTAAATACGCCTGCCTCACTAAAACGTGGTGTATGAAGGCATAACAAAGACACTTATGGTGGGGCTGGAGAGATGGCGTGGTGGCGAAGAGTGCAGACTGCTCTTGTAGAGCAGAACACAGCACCCACAGCCACAGCGGATGGTTGACACTGTAACTCCAGCTCCACGACCCCTTCTGGCCTCCATGAGGCACTTCACTCATGTGCATGAGTGCACGCATGCGTGTGCACACACACACACACACACATACACACACACACAGGGGCGGGGAGAGGGAGAGAGTTAAAAAAATTTAAAATACATAGTTTTTAAAAAGATACTCATAGCAAGTATCTATCAGAGAGGGCAATCTGATAATAAAGAGAAAATATCAAAGCCAAAAAAAGTCCCTTACCAAGTTTCAAGAGTCAGAGCTGAACTGCAGAGAACAAGGATTGGAGCTCTGGAGAGAGAAGGGGGAGGAAGGCAGCTCGGCCTCTCTCGTGCTCTTGGAAAGGCACATGGGATAGAGGGAGGATGCTCAGGAAAGAGTAAATAAATCCAGTCACAGTGGTGACTTGCCAAGGTGGAGCAGCTCTCCTACAAGCTGGGGCCCAAATACAGTCAAGGCAAGCTCAACCAGGGTTCTGACTCTGGGTTTCCAGCTCAACCAAGGCAAACAGGCAAATGCAGAAGCAGCAATCGTTGCCTACCTTCACAGCTGGTGCAGACCAGGGCACTGGGGAGTAGCTAGAGGGGACTAGGAGAGAAAAAAAAAAAACCCTGGTACAGCCCTGTGGGGAACTCACACCTACATGATCATTAATGGCAGAAACACATCCAGGTTCTAGAGGTAAAGAACATACAAAATACAGGCTTCTGGAGAAGGGAAAACCACCACAGCTAAGTTCCCAGAATAGCCTCCCCACTCAGTGAAGGTTCCCTACGGTGACGACAGGGGACAGGGTATGTCCAGATGCCAGCCAGCTTGGGCTCAATCCACACAGTGTAGCTCGATTCTAACACAAACTCGCTGATGTATGCTTCCATGACTGTGAAAGGCTGAAGGTTGTAAACTGGGAACGGCAGGGATTTCTCTGGGGGCCACACGAGCAGGGTGACTGATGTGAAGTATTTTTTAAGAGGCTAAAAAGAAAGGAGGAACTCATGATTCTGTGTCCAGCCAAACTGCCCTTGGAAAGTCAAACAACACTTTGGCAGACAAGAAGAGATGGAGAAATGGCCACAGAAAGATGTGCCTGGAAATGTGAAAAGTCCCTGTAAAAGGAGAGTGACAAACATCTCCACAAAGAAAAGAGAGCTTAGAGACAGGAAGAAAATGTAAGTTATTTCTACAGTTCTCAACTGGTCCAAGTCTTTGTGAAATGGTGACTGTACCACTATGGAAAAGTGAACAAAACATGGCGTGCTGTCCATGATAAGGCAGTTGCAGGGCTCAGGATGTGAAAGAGTCAGTTACCTGAAGGTGGATTTGCCATCCATGGAACTGTACATTCAAGGACTAAAACCTGGAAGGATTAGGCTAGGAGAAAAAGTAGAATTTCATAAAATGTTTGATTAGTACAGAAGAAGGGGGTGGCAGAATAATGTTGAAAGCACATAAAAAAAAAAGTTATTTCAGCCACCATTGCAAGTGCTATGTAAGTAAGCTTCTCAGAGGACAAATGCTCTTAGGAAAACAAGTACGAAGACCCAAGTATGTGCGAGCAGTAAGAGGGAAACATGGTGGTGTATACTTGTAGTGCCAGCCATCTTGAGTTCAAGGCTAGCCTGGAACTACAGAGGGAGCTCCTACCCAGAGGGCAGGGGAAAGGAAGAGTGGGGCTGGAGAGATAGGGTAAAAGGCCCCTGAGTGAGCTGGATGCAGCGTTCTGTATCTGTAGTCCCAGCATCCCCATGCTGGGATGGCAGGTAGAGACAGAACTGCCCAGTTCAAGAGTAGCTAGTTAGCTTAAAGCATGCAGCTCAACAGAAATAACGGGAGAGCTGATGCCCAAACACTGTCCTCTGACTTCGAAACATGCCCCAAGATGTGCACCTACACTCAGAAACACACGTCACAACATGCAGTAATAATTTTCTTTTAAAAATAAAGATAATATACCAAGCTCACACTAATCAAAAGAAATTGGGAAGCTGGGGACGTAGCTCAGTTGGTGGAAAGCTTGCTGATCACACATGAAGCCCTCCCTGAGTTTGTGCCCCAACTCCACATTGACCAAGTATGGTGGCACAAGATCAAGCTCATCAATGACTACACATTGAGCTTGAGGTCAACCATCCTAATACAAAAGAAACTTTAAGGGCTAGAGAGCTGCCCCAGTGGTTAAAAACTCACTGCTCTTCCAGAAAAGCCTAGTTTGGCTCCTAGCACCCAAGTCAGGTGACTCATAGCTGCCTCAAGATCCAGCTCCTGGGTACCCAAAGTCCTCCACAGGCACCTGCATCCACATGCCCAAACCACACACAGACTCTCACATGCACATAATAAAAAAAAAAAAAAACTGGGAATGTGGAAGTAGCTGTATTCACTTCAAAGTGGGTTTGAGAACAGAAAAGCATCAAGGTATAGGTAAGTATCATTGATTAAAAAGGTCACAGTCTAAGATGCAAACATCTGTAGTATATACGTGCCTGACTAAAAACATGAGAATACATGAGGAAAAGCTGATAGAAATATCAGAAAAAAACAAAACATCTATTACCATGAAAGACTTACATGAATAAGTCACTAGCAGACCTATCAGAGAGAGTAAGGACCTAACAGCATCATCAACCGGCAGGACCAAAATGACAGCTACAGGCTACTACACCCAGAGTAAGAACTGACGTTCTTCTGTAGCATGGTATTCATCCAGCCCACATACACATTCTGAGCAATAAAACATGCAACAACAAATTCAAAAGAATTCAAATGTTTTCAGATGATGAAATTAAGCTAAAGCTCAGTAACACTTACCAATAACTTCCAGTCAGCTCAAATCCTTGGCACCTCAACATGAATTCAAAGGTCAAAGAAGTGGTCTCAAGAAAAACTGTTTCAAACTAGGGACCGGCAGGATGACTCGGCATGTCAAGACTCTGACTGGACAAACCTGGTGATCTGAGGTGGACCCAGAAAACCAACTCCACAAAGCCGTTCTCTGAACACACGTCAATATAAACAAAACTTCTCAAAAATATTTTAAACTGGGCTGGAAAGATGGCTCAGAGATTAAGAGCATTGAGTTAAATTCCCAGCAACCACATGGTGACTCACACCATGAATATTGAGATCTGGTGCCCTCTTATGGCATGCAGGTATACATGCAGGCAGAACACTGGATACAAAATAAAGAAATCTTTTTAAAAATTTTTTCAACCAATTCATCAATAACTGGGGATCAGTGCAACAAAAATAATACCTGTGGGAATTTATAGTGCTAAATGCACTATGGAAAAAGACTCAATAATCTGAACTTCCATCTGATGAAAACTAGATACAGAAAAGTAAGGTAAACCTAAAGCAAAAGGCAGGTAAAATGTTTTGATCAGAAATCCAACAACCCAAAACCAAGATAATCAACAAAACCCAAGTCTAGTTCTTAGATCAATGCACTGATTGCTGTCCATAGTAACCAACAAGAGATGACAAAACACACTAACAACAAACCTGAGACCACATGATCTCACAGACACGAAAAGGACAGAGAGTGTTGGTAAGCTATTCCTTTGGCAACTTAGATGAAATAGATCAAATGATACAACGTACTAACACATAGGGGAAATGTCTCTAAATGCACAGACCTGTACCTACTAAAGAAATGAAGACGGTAATTAGTAACTTTCCCAAAGGGAAGCAAGCACTAGATACTGAAGACTGTTTCTCAACCAATTATTTAAGGAACAATATTCCCTACCGTTTGTTTGGCTCGTGGACATGTGTGGTGTGCCCACGTGTACTCACGCAGTCTCTTCAGAAAGATGAAACAGGTAGAAACTGCCAAGCGTGACACTAGTATCTAAAACATAGATAACACAAGAAAGGGAAATTACCAAGAATGAGGCAAAAATCCCTGACAAATGAAATCTGATAACACATAAAGGGAACCATAACCCATGACAAATGAGATTTATTGCCATCTGATGTATGCAAGGCTGGCTCAACTCAGACACCAATGAAGAGAACTAATGGGAAAAAGAAACAGAAAAATCAGTCACGAACAGGTATTCATTATTTCAAAGATGTGCTTTTTATGGTTTTTTAATCTGTGTGTCTCTGTGTTATGTGTAACGAGTATGTGGGTGCCTTTGGAGACCATAAGAGGGCATTTGGTCCCCTAGAGCTGGAGTTAGAGACAGTTCTAAGCCACTTAACATGGGTGCTGGAACCCAAACTTGGTTCCTCTGGAAGAGTAGCAAGTGCACTAAACCACTGAATCATCTCCCCGGCCCCTTTAACAAATGCTTCTTATGCATTTGTCAAGATTCACCATCAACTCAGGATTAAAAGCACTAGTGAAACTGGAATGGGGAGGAAGTCAATCACTAAGAGTGCAAACAAAACCCTATGGCTAACCTCACAAGGTCTTCCCTGACACTGAGATAAGAGAAGGACATCTCTCCACTTATCCAGCATCAAATGGAAGTCTTAACTAGGGCAATGGGTAAAAGAAAAGAAAGGTAGATTCAAGAGGAACAAATCGCAATTGTCTTTGTTCCCAGATGAAAGTCCCTGAGAACAAGGGGGGAGGGGGCTCAACTCTGCAAGTCACTGCAGCAAGGCTACAGAACAAGAGAACATGACAAGACAGCACTTCAAGCAATGAGCCATTGAATTTTTTAAAGAAATTGCTTCACTGTTACATTAAAACAAAGTAAAAATGGGTGGTACACATCTATCAAGGACCTCAAAAGGCTACAGCAGAAGGCTGAGTTTGAGGCTAGTCTGGGCTATCTAACAAGACCTTGTCTCGTTTTCTAAAATGGGAATTGAATCTTATAAAAATGCTATCTCATATAAGATCTGGGCAAAGACTAAAAAAGTGCCAATGAAAAATGAAAACAGAGATAGGTTCCATCTTCATGGATGGGAGACTGAAGCTGTTCAGGATATGAGCTCATCCCAAATTGACATTAGATCCAACACAGCCAATCAAATTCTTCAGGTTATTTTGTGGTGGAGACTACGAGATTTGAAAAAGTATGAGGCCTGGCCTGGAAAGGCCAAAAATGGAAAATAGCACAATGCTGCAGATAAGCAAACCCTAGCACTACCATGGCTCCAAATCTTCCCTAAAGCTTCAGTATTGAGAGGAAGATGGTAGCAAAGCACCAAGACAAAGCTGCATGCCAAGAGGAAAAACCAGGGACAGCAACAAGGACAACTCAGGGAGGAAAGCCTCACATTTGTAAAATGCCAAACTCTGGGGCGATACCCAAGGGGAAAAAAATCTACGTGAACAGATTTGCAACAAAATTTTACAACACTACCAAATCATGACTCATTGAAGAGAAGTGTCAGGATGGACTCTCCTTAAAATAAATAAAAACACGTCTTTGCAAAGAACATCATTAAAGAGGGAGATAAATTTTGCCAAACATACATCTGATGAAGGACTGGTATGCAAAACACACCAGACACTTGTCAAAATCAATTAGCTGACTTTCAAGCAGGCAAAAGCCCTTCGGATACCTAAGACCAAAGAAGCTAACAGAGATGAAAAAGACCTTATGGAATATTTCTAGGGAACTATGAACTGAAACAGTGAGATACTACTGCACCCCTAGAACAGCTAGAACCAGACACCACCTAGGTGGGGCTGCACAACGCAGTCACTGCTGGTGAAGGCAAAAACTACCAGTATAGATAAAATCCTTCCTGGGTTGGGGGCTAGCCCAGTCAGTTAAGCGCCTGCCTTCGGAACAGTCTGGCAAGTTTGTGTAGGATGGAGCTGAGCAAGGCTTACCACAGGACCCAGTCACAGCGTGAGCAGGAGAGCCCAGGAGACTCCTAAGGCAGTTAAGTTCTTCTGATGCTGTCAGTCCATCTGTGACATTGTGCAACAGGGCAAGGGACACAGCAGGGGCAGTAACGTAGACTGTTAACGAGGTGCCCAAGTTGGTTCATCAGTTTTAAGTGTGCCACATTGACATAAGATGGGAAGGGCAGTACAGAAGAGAGGGCCACTTCACTGTCTGGTACATTTTCCTACAATTCCAAAATAGCTCTTAAAAGTCTAAGTGCACACTAAGTGAATCGATCCTTTTTAGACCGGATATTACAGTTCTAAGTGAAAATTGTCCTGAGAATCGGCCTTTTGGGGCCAAAGATTTTTGGTAAACAAAGACATTAGAATTCTTTAGATTAACAGATTGCTTTCAAATGCCATCTCCTTTGCCCACTGACAGTATGCTCTTGGGCAGGTTTTGTAACCTTGGAGTTGCTTGGCATATAAAATGGCAATACTAACTCTCACAGGTTAGCTGAACTGTTGGCTAAGCATAGGTGAAGGACCCAAAAAGGGTGTCTCCTGTACCTAAACAGTATCCTTGTTTTCTCCAAAATTCTATTTCCATTAAAGTAGGATACAGGCCTCCTCTGTACCCATGGCCCCAAGGCTTCAGACTGAAAACACTAGAGGGCAAACAGTGTCTCACTACATATGTGCAGTCTTGTTCTGTTGTTATTAAGTTCCAATACCGACAGTTTATCAGCTAATCTAGAGACGATGTCCAACACATGGGAAGATGTGGGTGGATACACACACATTCGTCATTTTATAAAAGGCACTTGAGCATCTGTGGATCTGGGCACCAACTCGTATTCCCGAGACCAGTAAGTGCGGCGTGTCTTCCTGGAGGTCACTTTTGTATTCTGGTGGAAAACTATTCTAACTGGCAGCTACAAATACTGTTAGGCTCCAAGAACGCTGCCCTGTGGAGCATCAGGGCCCAGTTCAGTATGCAGCACAGGACCACATCTGCATTAGAGTTCAGGCTTCCATGTCTGCTTCTTCACTATCTTCAGGGCTTTGGTACACTTCTCAAACTGTCCCAAGGAAGCACTGCTTCTCACTTGTAATTCTGATACACAAGCCTATCTTCTTCTCAATGCCAGGGAAGTAACAACCGTTTGGCTCCAAAAGGCCTGATTACCCTTTAAGTCTGCAAGGACACCCTGAAAAGTAACATTTTATATTATATAGGTCATTTAATACATAATTCAGTTATTTATGTCAGAACTAAGCAAGCAAACCAAAGAGACCTTAAATGGAGATACTTTGTAATCTGATTTTCCAAGGTCTTAGCTGTCACCTGAACTTTCTTCTTTTAATAAATTATGTACCCTGTACAATCTTTGACTACTGATCTGACTCTTACAAACAGAATAATTTCCTTGTGCATTACTATAAACATTAACTGCTTAGGAAAATCTTAGCTAATGAAATTAAGTGTCAGGGCAAAGTAATAGGAGCCTGTGGAAAAGCAAGGTCAGGTTTTAAAAGTCAGACACATCTATGCTGTGCTGGGCTAAACAAAGAGAATCAATGAGAAAAAAAATGTTCAGAGCTGTACTTAAGACTCTCAAACATGCTTCATGAGTAGGGGTTGATCTAGTGAAAAGGGGGCTCAGAGCCAACAGGGGACCTACGAGACACCTTGAAAACTGCCGTGTACAGAAGGAGCAAACCTGTTTTGTCACCCAGAAGCAGGACAAGACCTGGTAATATGACACCTATATCCCAGCTGTAGCTGAGTCTTCCACACATTTATTATTTATCAATGGTGTGGAATTAGTAATGCTATATATACTGTTTCTATGTATCAATCAAGAAGCATGTAAAGAGGTGATATATCGGTCAATTTGAAGGTAAAGTTTAAAAAGTATACAGGAGCAAATTCTGGGTCAAGTTTTTTTCCAAAACTATTCTAAACTCAGAACCATGAAATGGTGACTGATTTTTATTAGTAATTATTCTGTTTTATATTCAAAGTAGAACAAAAAAATTCTTTTAAGTAGAAACAAAATGTCAACAAGCTGGAATTCCTAAGAAAATTCAAATGCGATGTAAGATCATGTTGTTTTCTATAGTACCTCATGAGTCAACGACACTGGAGATCCTAAGAAAAATTCTAACCTGTCTTCCCATCTCATCCATAATTGAGAATTAATTTCTCCCAGATATACTAAGTACTGTACTAACATTCAAAATTTTGAACCTATTTAGCTGTCCTTAAAGAATGTTAACAGTATAACTTTCTCCTTTCAGTTACTTTTATATACTAGATATTATTTCTTAATCTTGGAAATCAAGGATTCCCAAGTTACTTTAAGTGAATTCTTGTAAAACCCTTTAACTTATCAAACCAAAATAAAGACTTAGTATTTTTCTGAATCCTAAGTGTGAAGCAAGAGAACCAGGAAGACACAGGCAGACTGAAGCCAGGCAATAATGGAGGAACACTGACACTCCCGTGACAGGTGCAATGCCTTCACAGTCCCACAGGATGCAAAACCCTACATCAAAGGCCAGGAACAGTGAGACACACCTGTAATATCCTCAGGAGGCTGAGGCAGGAGGATCACAAGCTGAAGACGGCCTGTGTCACACAGGAAGACTGTGTCTCAAATAAAATCCATTACATTAAATATGGACCAAAAACACTAACAGGAAAGGCAGAAGCTGCCTTGGTACCTTATGAGATTAGAGGTTATGTGTGCATAAAAGAGGACACAATGTCTATGATATAGTTCTCAATAAACCCCAAACATGTAAAAGCAAATTTGTGGCTTGTCTATTTCTGTACTCTGGAAAAGTTTCTGGGAAGATTGCTTTCCTACCTCTTTACCTGTCTGCAGAGCAGCCAACCTGGTAGGATTTACGTCACCTGCAGCCACTGTACTTCCGTACTCTGAAGGTTCCTCTATCTGTACCGCGCCTTACCTCTTGTGCTGAGAATCCCTTTCATCAGAATGTCTGAAAACTCCAGTGCACATTTCAAACTTCTGTAGAATTTTCACTCATAAGAATCTAATTTGCCTTAGGTGTATATATTACTAGAAAAACTCCAGGGCACCTGTGTGACCACTTTGAAACATGAATTTTTCACATTTAGAACCCAATTAATATGAAATCTTCACAGGTAACAAAAATAACTGAATGAAAAACCTTGCTTAGGGCATTCGAGCACCCACACTGCTCGACAGAGCAGAGGAAAATGAGATCTGTGCGCATCTGCAGTAAG
Source organism: Bramus lutescens (assembly GCA_001685075.1). Taxonomy (NCBI): domain Eukaryota; kingdom Metazoa; phylum Chordata; class Mammalia; order Rodentia; family Cricetidae; genus Bramus; species Bramus lutescens. The sequence goes on along the minus strand of LOEQ01000465.1, from coordinate 420,469 downwards.
TTCAAAGGTCAGTACTTTCCAGTCACTGGCTTGTGACTTTTCACAGGAAAGCAGCTCTCCAAAGACCCATCCCCCTCAAAAAAAAAAAACAAACCCAAAAACCCAACCTTTATTTCATCAAACAAAAAGGGAAGAAAAAAAAAATCAAACCATGTTTGCACTATGGCTAAACTCATCAGTGGTAGTGAAGCCATAGCCCGTGCCTGAATCCTGGAGATAACAGGTGAACATTCCCACTTTGCAATGTTGTATTTGAAGTAAGAGCTGGTGTAAAAGGAGCATATAAAGCTCTTGTTTCACCACTGTTTTTACAATGGTTTTGAAATTTCCAATGTATATAGAAAAGATTGTGTAGAGAAAACACAGCCTTCCGCTGAAACCGGGCTGTGAACCTTACAACAATTTAATCCCAGCATTAAGAACTTTGCACTTTAGTACAAACTTCAAATCATTTTTTCCAAACTTACCAGGTGAACAAAACTAAAAATCTTGGTTTCATTTCCCCTGCCCCAAAGTAGGAGCTATTCCAAATTAAAATATCCATTTATAGCACTCATTTTTTTCAGAGTATCGTTTCCTTGGGAGGCCCAATCAAAGTCCCTGGCTGTCAAGTCTCGAGCTTTATTTCTTGGGTGGGACTCCATCTTACGTGATTTTAAAGTGCTGGAGTCCACACTCTGAACTTTACTTCAAATCCAAAAGGCAACCTAGTTCTGACAGACTCTGTACAAGGGGTGACTGCTCTGGCGGCCAGCATTAGGTGAGTGAATATATCTAGTTATGAAGACAGGAATCATCCACGCTGTCTAGATAAGGTTAAAAGCAACAGACTGTGAAGTCAGGAGCTGGAATTTGTTCAAGCCGAACAGAAAACACTTTTCTTGGGAATAACTCATGACTTGGGTAGTTCTCCAATCGGCCTTCATTTTCAAATGGCTTCTACTCTGAGCGGACTATTTATGACTATTTATGTATGCTATTTTGTAAGGGGTTATATTTTGAACAATTTAATCTCAGAAATTTGACTAAATTAATCCTGTTATTTACCATACTGACTCTAGAATTTTAACAGAGGACTTTTTTATCAAAAACCTTAGGCGGAAGACAATATCAATCAGAAATACTTAGCAAAAGACACATTAAATTACACTTAAAAATATGGTTGCAATTTTCACTTTCTATTCCTGAAACAAAAATCAGCCATTTATCAGTAAGTGCATTTTTCCATGGAGAAAATATTTATTAGTTTTCAAATGATCACATAATACAAATATTACACAATTAATCATTCTAGAAAAATAACTTATATTAATATTCATAAAACACGGAAATTATATAGGATTGCATATTGTAACATGAAATTGTTCTTTAAAATCTGAAAGGAAAATGCATCAAAATTAAAAGTTCCAACAAATCAGTACACAGTAACATACAAAAGGTTTCACTTTGCAATAGCTTGCCGTGCATGAGGTAATGGAACTGCACTGACATCTCTTTTGCATATTTTAAGAACAGTGAACTTAACTCAAGCTGGAGATCCCGAGCTTAAACCACTTTCTGTCTTCAGTGCTGAGACAAAAGGCTAATGACCTCAGGCCATAAAATTGTTTCTACAGTGGTTTAAAAAATTTCTAGGCAAATGTCACTTTCAGTTAGTTCCCTGAGTTCTTACTAAAATGTCAGGTAATTTGGTTTTTGTTTATATGTACTTATGAAGTAGCTTATTAAGTCAGGAATACAAAACTATAATCATTCAAGGGAATTCAGAGTTCTGTGGGAGAAATTTTCCATTCAAAATTATCTTTAATATTTACTTTTAAGGATTATACTTTTGAAAAATGGTTTGTAATTTCTAAGAAAAAATAGTCTTATAGCCAAGAAAGACTAAAAGCAGATTATATTTTTAGCGAATATAGCTATTAAAATTTGAGAGCCTAACATCTCAGTTGTTTTTGTATTATTAACTCTACAATTTCTCTTCTTAAAACTTACTCCAAATTAAAAGGAACTGGCAGCATCAGGTGACTGTTAAGAGTTTTCCTTAATAGCTCTTTCTGGTTTCTAGAGTTACTAGATAACCAAAGAAACCAGCATTGTGATAGCTTCTGTCAACTGGGGATTTCATTCACACCTGCAGGCTCAGAACTTTGTGGATTAGCTGTGTCCCACACCAATGCTCTGCATCATCCACGTGTAGTATGCCGTCAGTGCAGACCTAACAGGCATTTACTACTTAGGAACACAGACAGGATTCCATTGGTCTGAGACAGCTCTAGACTTTGTTAATCTGACAGATTACAGTCAAATAAGGCTCAGGACCAGCAAGAGATGAGCTAAGAGTACATCTTAACATTAAGAGACTCTTGAAGAGCTGGGTTCATCCTTTATTTGCTAGTCCCATTTAGCATTGGGTAACAAAGAGGAGGTGGAAAGGGCCTATCACATTTTTTGTATTTTTTTCGGCTACTTTTTAAAGTGGGGGTTGCCTACTTGATTAAAATGGTTTTCAGTCCCACAAATCTTTGAAGTGCAACAGATACTGAGAGCTGCTCTGAAAGACAAGACTCTCAAGCTTCCTCTATTTCAGTCTTTAGAATAAGAAATATTTTTATGGCCATATAAAACTCTAATATGAAAGATTACTTCACTTTGAGCCTTTCCATTTTCAGACCAAAAATAAACCAGAGTGAATCTTAAGAAGTTTGTAAGCAACAAGATCAGGTGCTGGCTCATCCTTGTGTCTTCTAGACATATTGCATGGGTCCATTCACCACTGCCTTCCAAACTGCAGGTCCTGGCATGTGTGACACATATCATCCATGAGGGCTCTGCTAGAAGAATTCCTTTTGCTGAAGAGGTATGATGTTTTACCAGTTGAAAGAAATCTGGGCAATTAGAGAACAAATAAACCGGTCTCCCATTATCAAGATACCTGGAGTCACAGAAGGAAGCCACCAAGGAAACAATGAAAACTTGCCAAAGTACCAACTTTAACTTCACATTCTACCCACTGTAGATGGTGAGAAATGCCTGGACTCACACCCTACCCCTGGCATCAAAGAAACTAAGAAAGAACCATCTTAATGCCCTAGTCATTCCTAGGGACTAGAAAACTACTTGGGAGTCTATTACACATAACTTTCAGGGACATTAAATCTTGAAACTTATGTTCATTCATATTTAAGAATGAAGCCTACGTTTGACAGTAAAGCCACAACAGTACTATCATTCCATCTCCCAAGAGACTGAGTGGGAAGGGCCTAATATTTACAGTAGGAAAAGACCAAGAAGTCCTCACTAACAGGGCAGGGTGACACCTGGACATTCAACTGTATAACTTAGGAGATCTCAGATGTCCACCTCACCCAAAGACAAAGGACAGGAATTTCAATTTCTGGACTATAAGAGAACTCTATCCAGTCTACTGTTACCATAAAGAACAAAGCGGGAAGTTACCGCTTTTCTTAAATTCCTGTGAACTACACAGGCATAGACCAAATAATGTGTGTGCCCCAGATTAGCCACTGATTTAATTATCTGGAGAGAAATTAAATCAATTTTAGTTTGTCTTTTGAATGGGCACAAGATAGTACTCTCAGAAAAACCAAGACTGCAGTCCCACCTGGTTCTCGTAAGAAGCCAAGGAGATTACCAACAGAATAAAATGGGCAACATAAGGATACTCCACTCTACATACACCCAAGTAAACAACGGAAAGCACCCACTTGTTTCTTATCCTTTCCCACTCTCTCCAGAAGCTGGATATTCTGTCTCCAAGGGTTCAGTGGAGAAAGTGGACCCCTGACGTCAAAAGCTCTCCGTGGTCTTGGCTGTATCTGTGGCTCTAGGATCACTCCTTGCACCTCTGGGAGGAGAGAAGCACTGGAATAGAGCTGAATATAGATTTAAGAAAAAATTCTTATTAAAAAATTACATACTCTGGTCATTTTGAGTTTGCAATGGCTTAACCTCAGGACAAAAAGGAGCTATCTTGGGACAAACTTTCTTGAGTACCATCTTAATTTGAATTTTAGAAGTCTGTTACCACAATGATTGATACCTTAGTAGCTATTAAGAAGGGACCTGTACTGGTCTAAGTCATAACATACTCTGTGACAAACCACTCAACATCAAATAGAAGATAAAAGCAAAAAAAAAATCATATATTATGATGGGAAATAAGATCATAATTGTCTTAAAGGGACAGGGAGAAGGCATTCAACCTCAGATACATCAAAAGACCCTGTTAATTCTTCCATCAAAGAGAAGAAGATGGATCAGAAAGGAGAAACAGAATAATCATAGTAATAGAATACTACACTTCAGGAATATCTAAAAAGTTCAATTTAATGGTTTAAATTATAGTACTTTAGAGAGATTGATCCACACTATAGGCCAATATTATGGCCAAAAAAGGTTAAATTTTTGAGTTTTATCAAAGCTCTGACTAATGTCACTGAAAAGGGTTTCTTTTCCAGCATTCATCTTTGAAACTGGAGGGCATAATAATGCTTATAGATAATAGATACTTAAAGTTTTCAAATGCATGATCATTTTGTTTGGAGCCAAGAGGGACCAGGAATAAATCATTAGTGGCCATAATGTAGGAATTAAAGCATCAAAGCATAGCAAACAATAGATGATGCTAAAGATCCTTGAAAATAGCTTTACTGTAGGACAGAAGTTAAAGCACATAGCATGTGATCAAGGAGAAGCTGAAAGGAGAACCAGAGAGGCAGACAGGCATTTAATGTTATAGGGATTAACAGCATTGCCTTGGGGGAAACAACCAATCATCTTTGTGGTACAGAGTGATAAGTTCCTGTTAAATCTGAAGATCTTCCGCTGACTATAAAGGTGCCATTGTCCCTGCTCTGATTAGTCAGCAAGGTGTCCTACTTCTGGGGCATGTTATACTGTGGGTAAAAAAGGGGGGGGATTCTACTAAGTCATTTCCCTCTCACGTGGACTGGTGGTGATCACAAGGGCTCCTTACCTGTTAGTGGAACGAGGACTGTGCTCCCTCCTGTTCTCTACCAAACCAACAAGGGGTATAGTCTCAGCATTAAGGAGGTAGTAACCAACACAGTTAGTGACACTGCCTTCGCTTCCTCCTGGCTCTGGCAGCCAGTTTGGAAACAAACCAAAGCTGAAAAGGAATGGTTACTCCATTATCTAACAACATTCAGAATGAATTTTAAAAGCCTGAAGATAAAGAGAAAGCTGAACCCTTCTCCTTAGGAACATATCCAAATCTCTGCACAAATGAGAAATAAAACAATCTGGCCCAGGAAAAAGAAACCTGTGATGAATTTAACCAACCAACCTATAATTTTCTAAAAGTTAAATGAAAAAAAAAAATGAAAGTAACAGAGAAGGTTAGAGTTGCCACCCAGGAAAGACACATGGGATAAATAACCACAGAATACTCCATGAGTCAAGTGGCAAAACCCCATCCTCCCTTACAGCCCAACAGCCTGGACCTGCACCAGTGTGCTCTAAACAGTGCTGTCCCATTACTACGCTGGGGCGGGAGACCAGGCACGATGACAGCAAAGGAGTGTGAGTTAAAACCAAGACCTGAGTGTGGAATATCTCAAACATACTCTAGGTTGGGTAGGTCTTAGGACTAAGAAAAAGTATCCCACAGCTTACTTACATGCGTTACCTTCCTGGTAACTCATGAGCACAGCATGTCTGAGAGCTGCCTCATACCTCCCTCCTCCCTTCTACCTCTGCAATGCATGCTAAGTGCTAGAGAAATATGCAGCAAACATTATGGGACAAAAACCCTCTGATTTTTTCTAACTAATTTTATGGGCAAACCCTCTCTTTTGTGATACTATTTCAATATAAACTGAGGATTATTTAAGAATTCTACATTACCAAAATCAAAGTAAAATTTAACTGTAACAAATCAAGGTAGTTTTTTTTTAAATTATTTGGAAATCATAAACAAAGGTTGAGATTTTTCCAAATTTATCCCCAATTGTCAAATAATAACCAATCCTAACACACAACTGGGTGAGAACTAGAAAATGGTGAAGGGCCTTTTTTAAACAAACACACATGACAATCTTTTTTAGAATCAACTTGCTCAGCTTAACATTAGGTTAAGTTTACAACTTCAGCAGGAACTTTAAGCTAACCACCTCTAAAGCTTTATTTTTTGTACCTTCCAGAATACATGTTCTTAGCTTCAAAACAACAAAGCCAAAGAAAAGAAAACTCTAAACCTTTACATTAGGTTACAAAGCAAGGTCAGTATGACTTGGCTCAAGAAATCAAGCAATCTGTAAACTTCCCAACATCAGATTCCATTCAGAATGCTTCTTTATTTTGCCTGTAGTATCAGGACTTCAGCAGACTTACTCGGCAACGAGTAAACACACAGATTTAGCTAATTAAAAACTACTTTGAAATCATTCAAGGAACCTGGTGTTCTTTAAAGTGCTACAAGTTAAAAATTTGGATTTGGTGATTTTATCAAATGTACAGTTTCAAAGCAAGGTCATGAGTTAAAAGCACCAATGTTATAACTCATCAGAAGACTGTCTCACTCTGCTTTCCCCAACAGCATTCCTCATGACAATGGTTCTCAATCATCCTAATGCTGCAACCCTTTAATACAGTTCCTCATGTTGTGATGACCCCCAACCATAAAACTTTTCGTTGCCACTTTGTAACTGTAATTTTGCTACTGTATGAATTGTAATGTAAATACCTGACACGAAAGATATCTGATATCCTTCACCCTGGTGAAAGGTCTGCAGGTTGAGAACCGCTGCTCTATGTGATGTTTCAATGGGAGAAAACTAAGTATTCTGCAAGAACCAAATGTAATCACTAGAGAATAAACTTTAAACCAAAGGCAACAAGACCCACGGTGCTGTGATGTGACTGCAAATGGGGGTGAGAGGTCTCCACCAGCAGGCTAAGTCATCGGTGTACTCTGCAACCATCTACGCTTCTAAAGACTCTCACAAATAAACCCAAAAACCCAGCTATGGTCAAATCAAAAAGAAATGCTTACTTATTTATTGTTATACACTTAGATATATGCATTCACACACACTACTGAGAAACTCTGTTGAAATGCCTATCAAATGAGGTTATTTGTGAAATTTGCCTTCAGTACTAAATTATTAAATAATGAGGATATAGGGCTTATTCATTTTAAACATTTCTATACCTAGTAAATTTTAAACCATGAACTAAAATAACATGATTTCTGTTGTTTTTGAGCTAGGGCCTCACATAGCTCAAGATGGCCTTCATCTTCCTACCTCTGCCTCCCTATTGCTAGGACCACACACAGTCCTTCCCAGTCCAGGAGAGGGATTTGACTGGAAAGACTTGGACCATCGCTGACCTAAATTTAAACCACTTCTTACAAATGTGCAATTTATAAAATAAAATAAAACATAAACAAGTTAGTAGCCTGTCTTACATACTTTATCACTGATTCTTACTGATTCAAAAGAACTTCTATCTGAAAATGAACTTCCCACAGATTCCTGTCCATTGGACAAACAGTCGTGGTTGGCTGTCAAAAGAAGAGTATTTAAAAACAAACAAACAAAAAAAGCATTATCTCTGTCTTTCCGGCCCCTAGAAAAGTGTGTGGCACTCTGAATAGGTAATTCAGTAAATGCTTTCCAAATGAAGCTTGCTGAAACAGTAAGAAAGTAAGCACTTGGTTTCCTGGCTAACATAGAGATAGACAGCACATAGTTCAGCTTTATATGGAAACGACTTTATCCAAAGTACCAGAGTTGAGACAGAAGGTGAGACCAGACTCACTACCAAGTGCCAAACCAGTCAGGCTAAATAGACTCCAACTTAAAACAAACCACCTACCAAAAAAACAAAACCCCCTCAACACCTAACAAAATCCCATTATATTTTCTCATCCTTTTGAACAATTTACCATCCAAAATGTTACTGGGACTTAAGTCAGACCACTAGATGTAATTGCCAAGTTCTATTAAAAGGAAAGAGATAAACAATCCATAACACGAGATATATTTAAAGCAGTCAACTTACTACAGAATGAAAGGCAAAAAGCAATCACAAACCGTTAAATTCACAACCAATAGTAAAAGACAATGTCAAAGGAAAGACAAAGCACAAATATCCTTAAATTTGTCTGACTCTTTTAAATGAAAGAGTGTTTTTCCAGGTAGCGGTAGCACACACATTTGATCTGAGCACTTGGGAGGGAGTTCAAGACCAACTTGGTCTACAAAGTGAGTTCCAGGCCAGCCAAGGCTATTACACAGAGAAACATTGTCTCAAAAAAAAACAAAAAACAAAACAATAAAAATTGGCTATTTGACCCACCCAAGTAAATGAAAGTCATTTTAGATCAAGTTACCCAACTGTGACTTTTATAATTAGCCTACCTTTTTCCTCTCCAACAGCTCCTATGTTTGAATGTTTTCTTAGTATAAATTTACTGGCTTTGTCCTTAGGATGTCAGGAGACTTGGAAATATATATTACTTTAAGATAAAGCACCTCTTCTACTATATTTTTTTATCCTAGGAGCCTGAGTTGTACACTATATGAATACATGCAGAAAAAGTGAAAAAAGACAACGTGTAATAGTCTTGTTTCACTAATTACATTTACATCAATTCCTTTAGTATCTTTATCCATTTACGGCAAAAACTGCCATTAGCCAACAACAGCAACAAAAGATGAAGAATAAAACTTAAAATGCCCTGATGCAGCAAAGGGTGCCAAAGGTACTGAACTCAAAAGACTGTAGGACAAGTAATAGAATACTTAACAACTCAGCAGTAAAGCCATGGAGGTCAAGCATGCACCTCCCGTTCCTGGCACCAACACTCTGCCCCATCTGATCCTAGGACAGCAGGTGAACAGAAAGTGAAAGCCCATCAAATGAGTTAGTACACATCATGGCCAATGAGACCCAACATGGGAGGAAGCACATCCCAGAGACATACTACCAAGTGCAATGGGAATCTAGACTGAAACCCACAAAGAGCAGAATAAACATTATGCCAAAGTTCAAGACCATCTTACAGACTGGTTCCAATTTCCTAACTTCTAGATTTGTGTAAGGCTGTGTAAAATAGAAATAACAAGGAAAACTGGATAGGAGTTTCTGAAAAGGTTTTTCACTCCTCCTGTTTCAAAACAAAAGGCTAAAATTAAAAAACAAAACAATCAAAAAGATCCTGAACCAGTTTCTATACCCATGTAATTCTCACTGAAAAAAAAATATATATATATAAATCAATTTTTCAAGTTCAGAATAATTTAGTCCATTATTTCCGTAAAAATTAATCCTAATGGAAATAGCAATAGTATGTCATTGTGAACCATGAAAGTTCCCAATAGCAAACTAAAAGAAGTCTGTGTTTGCCTACTGCTCACCAAGATAGACTCCTACACAGCAGTTAGACTGCAACACCCCGACAAACTAAAAACGTCCAACCTGATTTTATGTATTTAAAATCCTAAAAGCCTTCATATCTGTTTCTACTTTTCTAACATTTTGAGAACAAAATTTTGATAACAATTAATGTCTAAAAAGGAAAATACTGCCAAAAAAGAATACGGTGAAAAGAACATTATTACCATCAAGCCCACAACTCCAGAAATATTATTTAGGGCTTTTGTGATGGAATATATCTTCAATACCAGCACTCAGAAGGCAGAGGAAAGCCGTCCTTAGTGAGTTCAAGGCCAGCCAGGCCTACATAGTGAAAAGCTGTTTTTAAAAAAGAGGCAGCTGGGCATGGTGGCACACATGCACACCTTTAATCCCAGCACTCGGGAGGCAGAGGCAGGCAGAACTGTGAGTTCCAGGCCAGCCTGGTCTACAAAGCGAGTTCCAGGACAGCCAAGACTGTTACACTGAAACACTCTATCTCAGAAAAACAAAAAGGGAGGGAGGTTCACAGCACTTGTGAGGATAGGAATAGGAAGATTAGATGTTCAAGGCCAGTCTTGGATACAGGAGACAAAGCAAAACAAAGACACACAGACTGGCCAACTGTAGTTCGCAGTATGTCAGCTACCGGTAAAATTTCAAGTCACATGAGATATTGGTTTTAATTCTTGCTACACAAGCTCATTTTCTTCATATTTACCAAGGACAGAGCTAAACTTCCATTAAGAAATAAAGTGTGGTGCTGGAAAGATAACTCAGCAGTTAAGAGCACTTATCTGCTCTTCCGGAGGACCTGATTCAGATCCCAGCAACCATCTGCAACTCTAACCAAAGGATCCAATACTCTTCTAGCATCCTCTGCACCAGGCACATACACATTGTGGATTGTCATAAGCTGCCCACATATATGCAGGCAAAACACCCATAAACATAAAATAAGTAAACTTTGTTTATAAAAAAGAAGGAATAAAGGAAAGAAAGAAGGGAAGCAGGGAGGAAGGGGGGAGGGAAACATGGAACTGGAGCAAAGAATCTGCCTTAAAAAGTACATAGTTTTCTTACAGAGGACCTGACTTCAGCTCCCAGCACCGCCATCAGGAGTTTACCAAAATGTCCTGCAACTCCAACCCTAGGGAACTGAAACTCTTCTGCCCTCAGGTAAATGTACACATGCACATAATTTAAAAAAAAATTTAAATAAAATGAAGCGATCTGGCATTCTTCACACATTCTGGGAAGTTACTGGCTGTGTACTATTCAGGAGTAGTACCAGACTGTGGCATTTCTAAGAAGAAAAAGAAATCTATTCTGTCCTCCAATTTTGAGTTCACCTAATGCTTTAAGGCCGGAGATCCCAGTTTTATGGTAGCCTAGAATATATGCTACTGAACACAGAGGAACTTTTACCTTCACAAAACATCTTCCATAATAAATTCTTCCCCTCTTCAAAATCTCTCAGGTCAGGACTTCAACTTTTATCCCCCAAATTTGGCATTCTCAAACCACATATGGTGGTTCAAGTCTCTAATTCCCTGCTTAGAAGGCTGCATCAGGAGGATCATTGAAGGAGGACAGCCTGGACCACACGGCAAGTATTTCCTATAGTCTGAGCTATATAAACGAGTAGTATGACCGACCAGGATAGACCAAAAAAATAAACAAAAAACAGTAAAAGAATCTGACACCTTTTCTTGTTATCTGTCTTGTATTCCCGTTCTCAAATGAACACACAAGGAAACTGACAGATCCAATACCCTCTTTGGTCAGCTAGCACCACCTGTGGTATGATGAGCCAGGGACATCAAGTTAATAAAATGCTTTGTATCTCTGTTTATTATCAGCTAGCTCCTTGTAACCTAATTTGGCTTTTCCTCAAGAATACAGTACCACATACAGATTCCATCCCTAATAACTGCAGATTGTTTACAAAGCAGGGTCAGGTAAGTGAGCCAGGGTATGTCGACGAAGCACCTTCCCAAAGCATGTTCCCAAGCCCCTGGCAAACATGTCTTTGGTACGTTCTCATGGCAACAGTGATATGAACGGATACTTACAAAAGCAGGATAGAAAGCAAGCCAACTGTTACGGTGGGATAATAAATGTAGACAGAAATGGGCTCAAAGAGATATAAAAAGCATTTGGCAAAAGCCCTGAGCTCTAGAACTTTCCTTTTCCCATGTGACAAACTAGTATTACAAAAACACTCATTTTGAAAGTTTATAGAGAACATCAAAGTTCAGTTCAATGAATCTGTGAACCTGCAAACGCCTGATACTGACTCATTATCTTATTAAACCAAACTGGTTGGTTCCATTCATTCTGTGAGATGGTTTACCGTCCCATATGGGGCTGAGAACGGAACAGATGGTCGTTAGGGCACTGTGCCCATCTAAACAATCTTTACAAAGTTTCAGATAGCTTCATCTGGAACATGACTCTACTTTGGAGTATTAAACTGCCACATGACACTGTATTTCTCTGGGTTACCCCCACCCTTTGCTCCCATTAGGAAAAATGGAAGGCATGTTTTGTAACAACTTTGGCTTTTATGAACTTTTCCTAAGCTCCTACTAAGATATAGGATAGTCCTCTACAAATGGAATCAGGAAAAGAATCAACCCCTGATGTCTCCATTGAACAGAATTAGGTTGGTTGGTTTTGTTTTGTTTTTTAATAGAATGAAGGCATTCAATCTATACTGTAGAAATTAGAAGTTCTTTCATATAACCCTGATGAAGCAGACTACACCAAATATCACAAAGACCGAGAACCATCTATCTTCTCAACAGGCTGTGGGGTGCAGGAGTCTCACCCTGGCAGGCAAGCTTTCTTCTTTAATTTACAGTGTTACAAGGGAGGCTTCTTATTCAGCACAGTATGAGCACCCATCATATACACAGCTACAAAGAACTGAGCTGGCTGCACTGCACATCTGGCTCGTTAATCTTCCCAAACACTACTTGGGTGTGGTCTCTCTACAGAACAGGTAAGGAAACCGGACTTGGAAGCTTAACATACAGAAGTCATGCAATTAACAGGCAGAAGAAACAAGGTTAGATCCCAGGTCTGAAGTCAAAACTGGTTCTCAGTAAAAATCTATCTCATTATATGCTGGAAACACTGAAAGCTGTGATCCATCAACTAATCTGAATGCAAAAGTTGTCATGCACGCTATACACAGAACAACACCTGAGTATATACTTAACCTGGATGCCATCAAGATCTACTACGCTCAAAGCGCATGAAGATCTTAATGAACACCCCCCCCCCAATATCCTTAGCACTTCTGCTAAACACTAGGTATGTATCAAGCATTCGATATTCTGAAACAAATACATCTCCCTGGGGAGTACTGTAAAGAGCTTTCAAGACAGACAATTCCTTAAGCTAGCTGGCATCCTCTTTACTTCCCATGCGTGGATCTCTAAATAAGGAGAAAGTCCCTTGGAGAGTGGACTGTATCAAGCTTTTCCACAATTACCCACTATCACACCTGCTTCCTTCTCTCCCAACCTCTATGGCGGTTTATTCCCCCCCCTTCCTGGTTTGTCTGTTCATCTCCTAGTCACGTGCTGATGATGCTCTAACTCGGCCTGGCAGTACTAACAGTATTTAAGTGTCCCATTCAAAGGCTCAAACAGAGCACAACTTGGCTCTGTTAGACCAGACTGCCTCTTACACATTGCATCTATTTATAATAAGCCGCTGTAAAGTTACTTAGGCTCCAAGTACTACAAGGAAAATAATGGAAACTCTTAAGAAAAAGTCTAAAAGGAGCCTTAACATCCACAAAATTAGCTCGTTAAAACATTCTTGTGCAACTGCTGGCCTGGCCAAGACAGCAAGTCTAGCAGTAGTCCACAAGCAGAAGTAAACTGAGCAGCTGTAGCTCCCTCCCACTGGTGACAGTGGGGACTGAGGACCCATGTAAGACACAATCGCTACCCAGGGATGATGCAAGGACACGCTTCTTTTAGGGGCTTCACCATCACACCCCAAACACCCCAGCTCCAATGTTCGTTCATTAAACGCTCAACAGCTCCAATGTTCATTATGAAAATGAACAAATGAACTTCTGCAACAACTTTTAAGTAACAGATACTTATTGAAACTGTTCCAACAAAATAAAATTCACGTTCCAATATGAAGAAGCAAATCATAAATTCTATTTTTCAGCAGCATATTAAGCACTCATAAATTAGCACTTCTGCATTCCAGTAACAAACATGTGATACGGATATAAGTTGCAACAACTCAAAAGTAAAGACCTGAGTCATAAACATACTATTATGATTCAATTAATTAGAATGAGATTTCTGCTTTTAAAGTATTTTAATGTAACTTATACTGAGCTTAAAGAAAATACCATAAGCTTATCTCTGAGACCAACAGACGGCTACCAACCTTTTACTGACCGTTCATGGCACAAAACTGTGTCTCCAGGGGTCTAGTGGCACCCACCTTTAACCCAACTTTGGGAGGCCAAGATAGACAGATCTCTGTGACTTTAAGGCCAGCCTGGTCTACATAGAGAGTTCTAAGACAACCAGGGCCATATAATAAAATCCCATCTTTTACAAAGAAAAAAAAATATGTCTCCAGTTATTCTTCTGAATTGTGGTTAGACTCACACAATCCCAACTTCAAAGTTGAATACTGAGCTATGAACGTGAAAATGCTAACTAACCACAGCAAAGGGCGTGTTATCACTGTCCCTCTCAGGCATTCACGGCCCTTACGAATTTATCATTAATGAACAATTCTGTCAAGAGAAGAAGCTAAAAGGGCCAGAATGTGGGGTGGTGATGTCTGTCATGACAGGCGTGAGGTGGAAGTAAAGACAAAGGGCTTCTTACTGTAACACCTCCTGGTTCTCAATCCACCCTTTTGGCCTGGAACTTCAAAACTGGTACAAGTGCTAGTAAAAAAAACAAATGTTACAGATATCACAGCTTATACAAATGCACACAGCCTGCTTCAGAGAGTAACTGATGAGTGTGCGGTGGATCTCCACAAAGAGAGAGAACAGTAAAGATGGCAGCTTGGGTGTGTGCGGGAGAAAGGGGAAAGGAATGGAGCTGATCAAAATGCTGCCTGACCATCAGCCAAGAGTCTAGGTTAACTAATAGGAAGCCAAGCGCCATGCTGAACCTGAAGAAACGTGGTGCAATGTGACCGGAAAGCCTGTTCAGAGTGCTGGAAGAAAGCTTCCAGTCATTGGCGATCACGTACCTGGGCTGTGGAATTAATACACACAAAACCAGGACTGTGTCAACTAGTTCCTTATCTTTGTCCCCAAAGGAGTATACTTGAAGAAGCATGCAGCGACATAAACATTCAAGGTAAAATGCTCATTTAGCATATTTTAAAAACTGTATTTATTAAGTAACCATTAGATACCATCTTTTAAAGTAAATTTTAAAATAGGACTATACTCAAAAGGAAACTATGCGTAACTATCAAAAATACAACAAAATTATCCAGAGAGCACGATTAAGAAAACAAACAAAACTTCCTTACGAAACAAAGTTAACTGGAATCTTCATTTATTTAAAAGACTAAAGTGTGAGAGGGTATCTGAAAGATGTTCACTAGCCACCTCTTCAACATAGCAAATGCCAGAAGAAGAAAAACCTAAGGGCACCTCGATTACATCAAAATATCTTTATTAGTCAGTAATTCTCCTGTGATTACAGAAGGACTTAGGTCCAGCACCTCACAGTATAGTTTAACTGGAGGAAGGGGGACATTCTAGCTCTGGCCCCATGCTGCAGAAGTGTGATGGTTCATCTTCAGGTTTAGATGACCATGGAACACAGTCTTAAGGCATGAGAGGGTTCCTAGAACCCAGTGAGGACCTGAACCGTTTCTCGTCAGTTATTCTGTGGCAGTCATGAGAAAGGCAAGCCAAAGTCCAAACTCTGAAACCAGAATTTCCTATTTGGATCCCAAACCCCACCTAACAGGTGACCTAGAATAAAGAGCTCAGTCTCTGTCCTCAGTTTCCTCACTTGTAAATGAGGATAATAAAGGTACTCAATCCAGAAGCTCGGTCTATGCTCATAAAGACCTGGAGCAGCAGTGCTGATTCTCAAGTACTCTACTCAAACACCACCATGAACATCACCACAGTCTGACAGTGCTAGTGGCACCCACCACACAGAAATGTGATGTCTCATTTTAGACTGGACTAGTGAACCTGTCACTTCTTCATGAAGCTTGGTCAGAGAAAAACTACCACCTACAAGACAGGACCAAGCCTCAAGAGAACATAATCTAATTCAAAGTTAGATTTAGTCAAAAGCAAATTAAAAAGCGTATGAAAAGTAACCTTATTACTATCAGTACTAAGATATAACATGACCTCATGGTGATTTTAATGGCAAATATCATTTCAACTGTATGTGCACACTTTCAAAGCACTCCTAACTAGGCAATACTCTGTTAGTATGTATATAAACAATAGGAAAGAAAATGACAAAAAAGGGCAATAATTAAATAACCTGAACAAGTTATAAGAGAATTAAATCTTATCAACAATGAACAACTTGAATTTGTAAGTCTCATCAAAGAATCCTCAGGCACATAATAGGATATCAAGAATTCCCCAAACTAAGCAGTCAGATGTTACTGCAAAAAACAATCTGAAAGCCTTGGGAAGAAAGCAAGTCATTGCTTCATCTACCTTAACCACATAATGCTCTGAGTTACTCTGCTCTATGGCTCCATGGATGAGCAAAGCCATGCCATGCACCATGACCTACCAGGAATCCTTTATGAAACCAAGTGACAGTAAGTCTCTCCAGTCAACACAAAATGGTTCTAAGGCAGGCAACCAGGTTGACCACAATAGGTTCACAGAGATGATGGAGAATTTGTTCACTAGACTTGGAACTAGCCTCTGGTGACCACTCCATTACATTATTCTTCTTTCTGGTGGTAGTGATGGTGGTGGTATTGTTAGTATTATTATTCCTGCTTTCCTATTTTGGATAACAGGCAGCTGATAATGACCACAACGAATACAAGTCACAGAAATTGTAAACAAATAGTCAATAAACTGGTTAGCAGGAAAAAAAACCTCAATAGAGTGAGTGGCAGTCTATAAGCTCAAAGCCTGTTTTGAACAATTGAGGTTGAATCAAAAGATTTCCAAAATACCTAGGTATTTTAGAATTGCTTTTATTGAAAATACTATTCTGGTCAAAAGCAGGAAAAAAAAAATACTGATCATTCCAATTAGGAAGATTTAAGAATTCTTAATGGCATAATCTTAAGTGAATACAAAATAAAACAAAAGGCTTGTTTAGGAAACAAACAGCCAACTCCCAAGCAGCCAAAAGTAAACCAAGTGTCAATCATATATCCATTATATCTATTAAAGGAGAAACTGATGTCATGATAACCTATAAAGAACTGAAATTCTATTCTCTAAAAGGATACATTTCACTTGTCCGCTCTTATGTCACAATTAATAACAGATTTTCTTCATTGAACAAACTTTTACCATTTCTATAAACACTGAGATAGGTTTAGATACTTAGTAAATCCCAAATATTATTGTTTTATCACATAATCACAAAACTAATAAACTGTAGCAAGCATTATAAAAACAACAAGGTGCTTTCAATCAGTTTTAGCAAACAACCTAAATTTAAACCAGTATGCCAGAGGCTGCTCAAAATGGGAGCACTTTAGCCAGGTGTAGTGGTACATACCTGTAATCCCAGGATTCCAGAGGCTGAAGCAGGAGGATCGAAAATTCAAGGCCAGGTTGGGCTATGTAGCTAGTTCAAGGTTGGCCTAGGCTACATAGCAAGACCACTTCTCAGAACAAGAAGAAAAAACAATTTGACAATTAAAGTTTAAGGAAGGGTTAGGGAGGTGACTGCGGGCATGTTTATGTTCAAGAACAACATGCAAATGCCCAGAGGAGGTAGAATGGATGGCAGGTGACAGTTTCTGAAAGGTCATCAATGTCATCAGGACTTCAGAAAGTAGGGGAGTGGGTGGAAGCCTGGGGACATGGCTTAGTGGCAGAGTCCTTGCCTGACATGCTTGAGGCTTTAGGCTCTCTGCCCAGCACTAAAATAAGAGAGAATTTACTTTTCCCTTTTATCTGTTTCTTGTCTGCCAAGAACAGCAAGCCCTTGCCACATGCTCCCACCACCAAGCGCATGAGGCCAAACAACCAAGGACAGAACCTTCTGAAACCAGGAGCCAAAAGAAACCTTTCCTAGGGGAATGGGAGTCTGATAGGAGGCCAGGAACAAGCAGAGATGAAGGGATTGCTTTACACCAAATGGCTTTAAGGGGATCTGGGCAGGTGAGTTACATAAAAGACTCCCACGTTAAGACTATCACACAGTACCAAAGAAAGGCAGACTGTGTGCAGAAGACCCAGGAAGAAAGCTACTGCACGCCACACTTTTTAAGTCAGGGCTGTTTTTTTGTCTTAGACTAGAATTGTGCCAGCAGAGAAAGGATGGGAGATAAAGAGGAATGCTACATTCAGGATGTAAAATTCTATGAGTTCATGACGTAAAATTCTGTAGGAAGAAGATATACAAAGAATGTGACTAAAATTCTGTGAGGAAGAAGACATACAAAGAATGTGACTCTTGGTGTCAGAGGACAGTCTGAGGGCCTTGGGAGAAAGAAGAGTGTAGCCGGCACAGCAGCTCATGCCTGTGATGACAGCACCTGGGAGGCTGAGGCAAGACAACTGTCTCTGTCAAGCTTGAGGCCAAGAAGACTGTGAGAATGAGAAATGCTAGGAAAGCTGCCGCTGACAGTCTGGCAGAGAATGATCTCAAAGAGACCAGCACAGAACGACAAGAAAAGTAGGAAACAAAACAAAACAGAAGAACAAAAAACAAAGAAGGGCGGCACAGATAGCCAGAGCGCTTGAGGAGGAAGCTCGGTCACCCAGCGGAAGAAGTCTAAGACAGCTTTCTGGTCAAGCTGACTGGGAAGGAAGAAGTGCTGGCAAGAAAAGGCATTTCTGTACGTAAGATCATAAACCATTATTTTACAAGTGGGTAAAGAAGCTTTAGCTCTTTTTCCTTTTAAAGAGGCATTAAAAGATACGTTGAAGCCACGTGTGGTAGGCCTGACCAGGAATCCCAGCATTTGGAAGGCTGAGGCAGGAGAACTTACACAGGAGGCTAGTCTCTGCTACACAAAACAGCAAGCAAGTATTCTACTAGGCTGTCCAGTCTTGATAGTGGCAATCAAACCCAGCACAGGACTCTGACAGAAGCTCCAAAATCAGGTCTTTTCAGTTTCATGTTTTAAATTTAAATTTCTAAACAAGAAATCACATCTATTCTTTTGCTATCATAACTAATTTTTACGGCCCTATCTCAAATAAATGAAAGGAAAGGTATAAAGACATAAGCCTATAAAAAGCAAGCCATGAAAAGACAATAGTAGCACAAATCTGGAAGCTAGAGAGCAGATGCTGAGTGACAAATGACTTGGCAAACAGTAAAGAAAGCCAAGAACAATCCCAATTTAAACTTCGCTAGCCCCAATAGGCCCAGGAACCGGCAGCACTACACACAGCCGCTATGGGGACAGGGTTCTGAAGAAGACAGGCTTCACCAGTTCTCCAGGCCTGCTCCTCACCCAAGACCAGCCAGCCCAAGCCTGCAGTCTGAGGAGGGGAGTGAGGCACAGCAGGAGGCAAGAGGAAGAACAGAAACACAGCTGAAGGAAGACAAGCTCCTGGGAGCCCAAGACTTCTCGTTCCTCACTTCCCTCTCCCTCCCTGGAGCCCTTGCTGACAAGCCTTTCCATCTAGCCGCAGAAGACCCTCCTGACAGGGAGCTAACTCAACTAAAGGGCAATACAAAGACATCAAGAACCCCAGCCAACCAGCCCAGTCAGGGTACCATCCAGGGAAAGAGCTAAGAAGCTTGACTGAGAATCTGTAACCAGTATTTCCATCCCTTACTCTACCACACAGCTGCCAACTATGTAAAGGAATAGAACATGAAAAGAAAGGATCAAGGCAAGAAAGGAAGTAGAACCTGGAGAAAACAGAGTGCACATAAAGAAAACTGCTAAAGCTACCCATGAAAAACACTATTAGAGCTGGAGGATGGCAAGTTCAAGGCCAGCCTGGACTACAGAGAGCAACTCCTGTCTCATAAAACAACCAAATCTAATGTGCTCACAGAGCTAAGAGAAAGCACCACTATTACTAAACTGGAGCAATACACAGCTAACAAGAAGGAAAGACCAGCCAAANNAAAAAAAGCTCTTGGAAATTACAAGAAAAATTCAATAGAAACAGCAAAGAGAAAGAGATGAAAACAAAGGAAGTTAGAAGATCAGTCAAGGAGGCCCATGATGCAGGTAAATTTGAGGAGGAGAAAAATGTGTGGGTGGAGCTCTTTGGCAGAGTGTTTGCCAAGGCTATATGAGGCCCTGGGTTCAGTCTCGGCATCACAGACTTTCCAGGCAGAAACAACACACATCAAAAGCTTGAGTAAAAGCAGGTTCCACCCCCCATACTCCCCCAACCACAAGCATACGTGCAATCTGTGTAAAATTTAAAACAATGGAAGCAACTTAAAAGCTTTCATTGATTTTAAAAATGAGGAGAGAAAAAGAAGGAAAGCAAACACAAATCACATATGGCTTGAGAAACCAACGTGGCTACAGAATTCTCAAAAGCAATATGGAAGCTACCAAGTGGTGGCAGAGTTGCAAGAGAACACGATTTTTACAACCTGGTAGCCTTTACCTAAACAAAGAATCAACTGAGTGCAAGGTAAGCTGACACCATTTAAAAATAGCAAGTAAATCAAGAATGAAGTCAACACTGGCTGTGGAAAATGAAGACGGACCACTGGGGAAAATTAAAAAGGGAATCCTAGAGTAACAGATGAGTGGAAGCCCAGGCGATGGTCCAGAAGAGAGGCCGGAGTGATACTAGGCTTCCTCGAAAATTAATCTTAGTAACTAATTAATACCCTGAGGCTGATGAAGAGGCGGGTGATACAGAACATTAGTGATAACGGAGAGGAACCTAAATACAGGGCATGGTGGGAATGAAGCCCAACATTCTAAGTGGCTCTCTAGTCCCCACGCACTGAAGTGCAAGCACAGAACCTCGAAATCACCAGAGTTGAGGAAGGACTTTATCAAGGTGGGGACCGGGACAGTTAACTGGAGAAAAGAGATCGAGCTGATAAAGGAATGGGGGGGGGCGCGACAAACCCCTTTCAATATACTAAGTAGCCAAGGACAGGGAGAGGAGCAAGGCAGCCACAGGACAAGGTACTGTGGGTGGACAGAAGAAGGCATACTCTTACAAGATTTATGAATATTCAAGAGTGATATAATCATAACTACTGAGAGAAAGGAATATTGGAACAAGGGCAACTAGCAGGGCAGATCCATTTCATCCAAGGAATTTAAAAACACAAGCAAAAACCAAGTGAGGACTGTTTCATTATTATAAACTCTTAGGAGCACAGTGAGTTAAGTTCTGAGAGTTTTATAAGTTTATTTAATTTACGTAACAATTCTGTGAGAAACGCTATTGCCTTCATTGTTTTCAAATGAGGAAACTGAGGCAAAAGCAAATTAAAAAGCCCAAAGTCAAATGAAAGGAGCTGAGGACAGAGAAAAGAGAAGCTGAGAGTTGCTCCTGTTGCCTGTCCAGTAGAAAGACTGGCTTGTCAAAGAGGAATCATCTACAAGAAATTAGAGGGATTCTAGAAAGAAAACCTGGGAAGGAAGAAGGCAGCAAGTACAGACTTTGATTCTTTAAATTGTGCATGTGAAAAAATAAATATTTCAAGTCGGGTGTGATGGCACACACCTCTAGCCCTGGCACTTGGAAGGCAGAAGCAGACTGAAGTCTCTGAGTTCGAGGCCAGCCAGGGCTACAGAGACCCTGTCTCAAAACAAAAACCTTTTAAAAGACATTTGCATTTAAAAGTATTTTTGCATTATTTTAACCCATGCATCCTACCATTCTCAGTAGATAAGTAAGACAAGTATTGTTCCTTCTTTTGCAAGAAAACACTCATTTCCAGGCTGGAGATGACTCTTTCCGTACGTATACATAGCACATGAACCGGAGTTTGGACCCCAGAACCCACATAAAAGCCTGATGCAGAGGCACGGGCTTCTACTCTCAGCACTCAGAAATGGAGACAGGTGCATCCCTGAAGCTCACTGGCTATCCAGTCCAGCCAACAGAGTGAGCTCCAATTCAGTGAGATCCTGTCTCAAAAAATAAGGTGGGCACAGCTGAGGAAGACACCTGAAACTGACCGCTGATGTCCATATTCACATGCACACATGCAACACACAAAAATAAACATGAAAGCAGAAAACATATAATACTTGAGGACTTACTGCAAAATAGACACTCTTGAGAAGGTTAATGCCATGTCACCTTAAGGAGCAGGAAGTTAACCAAGTCATATTGCTATTTCCATTTGTTACAGAAATTTTAGCACCTGCATTTCTAATTGTGTGCTTAAGATGACAGAATGAACTGTGTCATGACAGGAAAACAGAAAAAGATCTGCTCACAAAGTTTGTTAAAAAATATATTTAGTTCCTCCCCTTGTGGGAAATACTGGTAAACATAATTATCACCAAATATACAGTACTTATATAGAGGGACAGTAAGACGTGCTAAGGAAACACCCCCTGGGGAAGAAAAATCTTTCAGAGGGAACATCTGAGCTTTGCCTAAAAACAAGAGAATAGAAATTCACATAATACTCTGATAACAAGCACAAAACATTATAGTAAAATAACTTTTTATGTTCCCATTCCTGTAAAGGTTAAGTTCACATTAAAGGCTAAGACAACGGGATCTTTATAATAAAAATGATCTATAAAAAAGTCATATAATCTTAATACCTTGGTCCTTATTTTTATGTTTATTTATATGTAATGTTTATCACCTCAGCTTTACAGACGACAAGAGGCCAAGAGAACGCACTCTCCCCCTAGTACTAAGTAAGCATTTAGATCTAAAGAGCGACAGTACATCGCAATATATATGCAAGGGTGATCTCTCTTCTCCCACCAAAAATTTTATGCTAACATACTTCCTGGGTCATAAAATTAAATGAGGGCACAACCCTTTCTTCCAGAGGAGATGGATGGTGGTGACAAAGCCTGGAAGATGCAAGGATTCGAGGCTGGCATGAAGAAAGGTAAAACCATATTTATCCCTTTTTTTCTCTCGTAGGTATCCCAATTATTTCCCAGAGGCAAATTTCAATGATTTCTTTCTAAACCAAACTACATTGAGATAAAAAAAAAAACAATAAAACACAATTAAAACAGACCTCACTGATTGGTCTTGCATGTGCCTTAGTAGCAGACTCAGACCTCAGTGAAACTGAAGGAGACCTGGGAAAAAGTGTGTCCAGTTTTGATGACTCAACACTCAACAGTGACGTCAATTAACACAAGTTTGTGGGATAAAGTTCAAAGGCCATCTGAAGATAACTTATGATAATAATGGAGAGAAATATTTTATATTCATTCTTGTGCTTTCCAGGAACATAACTCTCCATCACAGGCGCCTGGTCTACCTTTATCTCAGTTAGTCTGTCTATAAGGAAAATGGCTCTGCAGTATCTCCACCTGGGATGACTCTACTCGGAGCTAGTGTGCAGGCAGCACCCTGACTTAACTGTGCGACAGTGAGCCTTTCAAGGGCCTGCCATCCTCCCTACTGAGAGGAGGAAAAACAAAGAAGTCCTCCCAGGAGCCCACAAACAGTAATTAAGAAAACCTTCACGGGTTGGTAATCAGTGTGCAGTTTTCATTTCTGGCACCTATCTTTCACTGTGCTTAAGTCAGCATCTACATTATACATTATTTTAACAGAACTTCACTCAGTTCTTATTACCCTTTTGATTCAGGAAACAAAAATTAGGGTAAATAATTCCTTAAATTGAAAGTACGGGTGAGGATCAGAATGATAAAGACAAAATTAAAGGCTGAACAATAATTACAATTGGACTATTACAGAACTACCTCTTAGAAATCCATCTTGTGAGGTAGTTTTGTACAAGGATTAAGAACTACTTTTAGTAACAAAATTTAAATGTATAACTATCAGAAAAACAAAAACCCTGAAAAAGTATTTTCACATGTTTCAATATCACAACCTTTTATCTTTTAAACGCGGGAAAAAAAATCATGAAAATTTCATTGAAACAATTGGCCTTGTTTTCTTTTTATAAGATTCTTTTGCAATATTCTCAGTTTTTCCAAAATAAACCCACAAATACAGATATAAACACTTCAATTGGAATAATGAAAATGTCAAAAATCTCCAAAAGATACTAAAATAGTTAAGTATCTTAATGCTTTTCCAAAAGTCCAGTGAAAAAGAAGTCTTTTTACAACTCCTATACTTCTGATCGCTGTAAATACTGGCAAACTTGCAAAAAGAACATTCCTCTAAATAACAAAACAAAAAACCCTTAATCTTAAAGCAATGTAGAAACAGCTATTCTAGCCAGACTCATTCACTAGGTGTGATTAGCATATTACTGCCAATATAAATGGAAAAGAAAATGCTGGCTTAGTACTGTCTAACTTTTAGATTTTCTGTAGTTTGGTGAGAGTACAAACAGGTGGGACAAATTAGCCTGTTAAAATCAGCCCTTTAAGACTGATTTCACTCCTTAAAATGGCTACCACCATCTCCTAGCGAAATAAAAACTCTACAGCATTACTCACTACCAAGCATAAATCCAGGTATCTTGCCCTTGAAATACACACTGTTGGACTTGGATTCCTCTTTTGTTCAAATAAAGTAACCGTTACATTAAGTTTACAAGAGCTGGTTACTAACAGCATGAGGGCAACCTATATCACCCAGATTAGGTCATCTTTCCTACAGTGCCTTGGGAGGACAAGCAGGTAACAGGATCTTTCATAGGCTAAGATCAAACATCCCAGAACAGAAAAGGGCTGTAGGGCAGGAACAAATGTGGGAACCACAACACCCCGCAAAAAATGATCATCAAGATTTTAGGAGCTCAAGAGAAGTGCTTAACGCTTTCGTGGAGTAACAAAATGTAGGCTGCTTTTCATAAATTATCTTTTCAAAAGCATTTTATGAACAATAAAATCTACCTGACAGCCTCAAGCATATTTGTAACATACACTTACACACTAGTTATTGTGAACACTATTTTCATAATCTAACCTACTCCCCACCTACTCTGAAGCCATTCCTTAACACTCTGACTCTAGAGAACTTACCATGCATATGCACTTTTCCCATGCAAATGCAAAGGTCTGATGCTTTAGACTAAGGGACCAGCACACTGCCACTACAGAGATTGACTCTGAACTGCTCAGTTCTGCAGCAGCCGGTGATCTTACCTCTCGTCTTCGCCATCCATCAGGGGTGTTGTCAGCGGTAGCACCTTCAACGGGAAGAGAGAAGCAGAGGCTGCTAGGCTGCTGCTACTCCCATCTGAAACTGCTGACATTCCCCCACTGTCACCACTGAGAGTCTGAGGTAAGCCGACTACGGAGGGCTCCACTGGGCGCCTGGCATCTTCCATTTGGCTTCCGATTGCCTGAGCTAATGATTGTGTAGAGAACTGAGTAGAACTTAGTGGTATCTGCTGTGCCAGAGGCAAATTTATGTTAGTGGCTATCAAGGGGGATTGACTAACACTTTGAACCAAATTGCCATTTTGGGTAGCCGGGGGTTGTGCTATATTCTGTGGTGGAACTAAGTTTGTTGGGGCGGAAGGCATTCCAGAAGGAGCAGCTGAACTAACCTGACTTGGAACAGAAATACTACTAGCGGAGAGCAAAGGACTACCTGTGGGCAACCGCTGGGAAACAACTCCTGGAGCCACGGTGTCTACTGCCTGTGGCTGGGGAGGCACAGTTAACAAGGTACTCTGGGGTGCAATAACCAATTGTGGAGGAAGGCCTGAAGCACTAGTTTGAACTCCCTGATGAATGATCCCAGTAGGAGCAGGTAGGACTACTTGTGAAGATGGAGGAGCACCTTGCTGGATAACTGAAGGTGTAACTTGGGTAGATGGCTGATGTGCTGCAGTGGGCATGTTGGCCTGGTGACCAAGATTTGCAATTTGACTGCCAGCTGAGACAGCAGACATTGCTGTTTGAGCCTGGCCAATGGGCTGCCCAGATGCCCCTGCAGGTTGTGCTTGTACTGCTGTGGGCTGCACTGGCAGCTGGATCCCCTGTGGCTGAGCCACAGGAATCACGGATGGTCCTGCTCCCGATCCTGCGGAACTGGCCTGTCCAGAGGACATCGCTGCTTTAAGAACTGGCTGCTGCTGTACATATTCTGACGTAGGGTTTTGAGTCATCGACTGGCCATGGCCTGGAGCTAGCTGTGTAGAAACCATTGGTTGCTGTTGCCCATACGGTAACTGTTGGGGTGGTGGCCCTGGAAGAGGAGTTTGCATTGGAGGAGCTGTCTGAGGGTATGGCAGTTGGGGTTGAGCCAAGCTGGCAATGGAGGGCTGCTGACCTC
>LOEQ01000465.1:345980-384135 GCA_001685075.1 Bramus lutescens | reverse complement strand
ACCTACAGCATTTCTGCTGCCTACTGCCACTGGGGATCTTACAACATTTTTAAAAAATCAAAAAAGTCACCACCAACCATATTAAGGGGTCACAGTATTAGGAAGGTTGAGAACCACTTGCAGTCCTCTGGATGTTAAATTTTTAAGATTTTAGGAGAGACAGTTCAAGCCCCCACTTTTCTCTGCTTCCCATTGACTGCTGTATACACCACTCCCTTGTAATTTTCCTCACTCTACCTCCAGATTTGAAGTCGCAACAATTTTCATGTTGACAAAACCCCAGAACAGTAATATTTTCTTTTCTGCCTTGTGCTGATTGTGCCATGGCAGTCAACCTCTGACACCGTTTGCCAGGCTGCTCATCCGAGGTGTGTGGTGAGTTGTGTTCCACGAATGGCTTACATTACTTGTATTTCATGAATGGTACTGCTGCAGAAGCATGGGGGAGAAAAAAATGAAAGGACATTTATTAATTATTGAAAACATTAAACGTCTCAACTACATGTTGACAGCAGTGGCTGATCTCATCTGAATCAGATTGCAGAAGCTGTTTTACTTTATTAGGTTAAGATATGTTCCCCCCAGCACAAAGTCAGTTGAATTAGCCAAAAATATATAATAATCTCTGTGCTGCTACATCAATAAGGATTAAAAGATGGGAAATATACAATTTGATTCTCTTTTTAAAACTCCGGAATAGGACTGATAAGATGGATCGATTTTTTATTTCATTAAATCATAGCATCTGCCGATTTGTTTGGAGTAGTCGTGTCTGTGATTTGTTTTACTTTAATATATATGTACTGTGGAGGCAGCCTTCTTGGTCCATCCCCAAAATCTGCACAAACTTATTGTAAATAGAGGGCAAACAGAAAACAGCAGGAGAATGATTTGGTTCAAGTTGCCCCCAAGGCATTTTTCCTCTTACAAGCAATGGGAGACTTGCAAGTCATCACAAACCCTCGAGTTGCTAATCACTTACTCGTACAATACAGGTCTTTGGAAATTAGATGGGATTGGTTTTAATGTGAAACAATAGCAACTCTGTTTAATACCATGATGCTGCGACCTCATCGGTGCATAGGTCTGCTAGGGAGTGAGCAAATGGGAGAGTCTGATACAAATGGAAAATCTACCGTACAGCTTAGAAAGACTCCAGAGTCCAAGCACGTGGATGAGTTTGTTAGCTGTCTCCATGTGGTGCTGTTTTACTCTTCACTTGTTGATGACTTGGGAGAAGAAAACCCCAAGGGAAGATTCTGTTTGTGATGTAACTAAATTTAACGATATTATAACACCAGGAAACTATATAACACTTAGTAGGAAACACTGACAGCCACTGAAGGACTCAGACAGTCGAGGCTGCTAAATGTCAGGACAGTATACAACTGTGCAGAGAATAAAATCATATCCTTTTTGTATTGGCAATCACCAGTTTTATTCCATGGCAAAGTATTATTTGTGTAATGAGAGAATATTCCATAAGGAGAAAGTGTGATATGTTTACAAGTTACTATAAGTTATCAACTGCATTTTTAAAGCACTGGATTAAGGTTTTCCTCCAATCTCAACAAGGACAGGGGCCATCAGAGATGTTCAGACCTATTTACCCTCTTAAGGAAAGCCCTATGACTTTGACTAGGCTCACCATGGCAGCCCAGAACGAGATCAGAGCATTTGAACAAACTCAAATGCATTTTGGAGACAAGCACGTCCTAGTCTGCTTTCTACTGTTGTGATAAAATGCTGACCCAAAACAACTTGGGTAAAGGGGGTTTGTTTGGCTACATTTCCCTATCGTAATCCATCCATTCTGGAATTTAGGGCAGGAACTCAAGCAGGAACCTGCAGATAAGAACTGAAGCAGAGGCCAAGGAGGAATATGCCGCTTACAGGCTTGCTCTCCATGACTTACTCAGCTTGCTTTCTCATATCATCCAAGTACTCCAGCCCACGGAGTGGGACCACTGGCAATGGACTAAGCCCTCCCACATCCTAATAGTAATCAAGAAAATGCCCAGAGTTGTCCATGAGTTGTCCACAAAATAATTTGATTGAGACAGCTGTTCAACTGAGATTCCCTCTTCCCAGATGTGTCTAGGTTTGTGTCAACTAACAAACTAACCAGCATAGACTACCACCTCAGTCTCTGAATGTCAACTACCCATGGGCAATTCACACCAGACACGTTGAAGCTCTCAGTACCAGTGGGGTCCACCATCCCCCCATCACATGCTATGTGCACACAAAGAATGTGGAATCATTCCAAGTATGATCTAGACCCAAAGAAAAGAGTTTAGGCAAGAAAATCTATTGAGTAAGAATGAATCCAGTAAATTTAATTCAAATTCTATTATAGCTTAACCCCATTTTAGGAAAACTCCATGAATGTTTTATTCTAATAGTAAACAAAGAGGTGATTGGCATTGTCCTGAGGATTCTCTGTCATCAGACTTTTACTAAGGACTTGACAAAATGTAGCTCATTTATAATATGGAACAGAAAACTGCTTGTGCCTACGGACTTTGTTGGAGATGATTATAGGATGGCTAGAGCCTTACACTTCCTTAGGCTCTTCTGTGCTTACACAACCAGCAGACACCTAGACTGAGCCAAGAAGGTGAACTGTGGAACTGACTACCTTCAGGAAATGCTCCCTTGGGCATAGTATTTAAGGTTAAAACAACTCACTCGCTTGTCCTAAAGGCTGTGGAAATGGAAGAAGACCCACCCCCGGTCAAACAAACCCCTTCGTAGTTAAAGTTCTCCGGCTTGACTGGTTGTTGTTTTAATTCAGGGGAACATAACCATGCCTTCATAAACTAAACACAAAGCCTACGTGTACTCGGACTCCTGAACATAATCTTACATCTCTGTTGTCTTCCATGGAGGCCCAAGCTGACTTCCTAATAACCATGACCTGAAGACCTGAAGAACCATTGGGTGATTTGAATGATAGATGCAGCCGGAACTACATGTGTGTGTGTTTTTTTTCAGTACTCAAATTTAAAATTGTACATCAAAATTTACAATCAAAATTAGCTCATAATCTTCTTTCTAGGATTTTTCATATCTGGATCATTTTCGAAATCCTGCTTTCAGGTTTGTTGATTATCTAAGTTTCTAGTATATTTTTCTGTGCCTATAGTCCCCACTATAGATTCCATGATTTCCCTTTTCTACTTGTTTTTTTTTTCCTTTGTTGTGGGGTTTGCGTAGTTTTGTTCTGCCTTTGAGACTGGGTCACAACTAACCTGGAACTCACTGTGTAGCCCAGGCTGGCCCCAAGCTTGCAGTGGCTCTCCTGCATCTGTTTTCTGGGTGCTGGAATTCCAGACATGCTTCACCATGCATGCACAGTGCTGCTGGTTAGAGATAGAGCCTCATTTTGAAGCCCAGCCTGGCCTGGAACTCACTATGTAGCCTAGACTAACTTTAGACTCATGACAGTTCTGCCTCAGCCTCTCCAGAAGTAAGATTAAAGATACAACCCACCACATCTGCTTCCAACGTTTGAATTTCTTATGTAGCTCATTATTTTCAATTTGTCTTATGTTTAAAATGAGTTCATTTACCCTTGTGTTTTTAATTTTAACTACCAATAATTACTGTTGTCTTCCTAACCCACAAGTTTTTATATAATACCCAAGTAAAAGTAGTTTGCAATTTCTATTATAATCTTTCTCGAGTCTGGGAATTCCATATGAGACTTTCTGTGTTTCCTTGAGAGTCAAGAGTTCTGTTTTACGAGTAAAGAAATTAAAGTTGAGAGTAACCAAATTCTTGCTCAAAATTTTGTATAGACCACGTGTATATAGTCCTACCTGCCTACCATGGGACGGTTAGCGAGTCGGGCAAGGGGCTGGAGATCGAAACACACACACACAGAGAAAGAGAGAGAGAGAGAGAGAGAGAGAGAGAGAGATCATCCTTGAAACAAGAATGCCCCAAGGAATGCCAACTTTAATTGTGTTCCAGGGCAGCTTATATAGGGCTCCCCTTGATTAATGGCCACACCCCAGCTCTCGTAATTTCTCAGCTGCAAGCCCACCAGAAACTACTCCTCTGCCATCAGGAACTCATGAGGGTCTCATGCCCAGAGCAGCTGCAAGCTCAGGAAAACAAGCTGTTTACTCAGGCAGGCAAGGGGTCGTAGAAAATTTAGGGTCTGAGGAGGGTCTGTAGTCCCCAACACATGTGACTTGAAACTATAAACTCTTCTGATTGTTCTTCAACTTGTGATGTGCCTCTTGCTTAGTTCATATCCTTTTTCTCTCTCTAGGAGCTTTCTGAAGTCCAGGGTCATTGTCTTTAACCCATTGAACCTAGAGTTCCACATTTTCATTAGTGTTCCTCATATGTGCCTAAGTCTTTCTCAGGGTGTCTTTCTTGTAGTTGGTTGTTTTTACTCTTTGGGAGGTCTGCCACCAAGCTCCTAAATAAATACTTGGCGTCTTATTCTTTCTTTTGAATGCCCTGCCTTAGCTTGGCTTGTTTCTAGACAGCTTTTCTTAACTTAAATTATCCTGTCTACATTTTGCCTCTGGTCTTTTACCTTTCTCTATTTCTGTATATCTTTTTTTCCTTCTTATTCCATGTCTGGCTGTGTGACTGGGTGCCTGGGCTTCAGCATCCTCCTCCTTTTCTCACTCCCTCATCTTCTCTTCCTTCCATTTATCCTCTCTGTCTGCCAGCCCCACCATTCCTTTCTCCTGCCTAGCTATTGGCCATTCACTTCTTTATTTAGACCAATCAGGGGTTTTAGATAGGCAAAGTAACACAACTGCACAGACTTAAACAAATACAAAATAAAACAATGCAACACATCTTTGTATCATTAAAACAAGTGTTCCACAGTATAAACGAATGTAACACATCTTCAGCTAATATTCTACAACACTTTCTCTTTGACTTTTTTGTGTATCAGGACTTCCTAATTTATAGACATTACTTCTAGTATTTAGCATCTACTGTAATGGCTAAAGAAACTCCATTTTATGTTAGACATCCAGCTTGGTACCCATCACCCATTTATTTCTGACTCTAGTTCCCAGTAACTCTGATCCAGTGACCCCCACCCAGAAATGTGCAGCTGTGATCATCTTTTTTTTTATTGTTTGTTTGTTTTGTTTTTCAAGACCAGGTGTCTCTGCGTAACAGTCCTAACTGTCCTGGAAATCGCTCTGTAGACCAGGCTGACCTCAAGCTCCTAGAGCTCTGCCTGCCTCTGCCTTCTGAGTGCTGAGATTAAAGACATGCACCACCACTGCCTGGTAACCATCTACTTGTTATGATATAAATGACTGACTGTCTTTTGGCTTCTGTAAAGTGCTTATACCAACATTGAAGGAATATATTGAGGTCACCTTGACTACCTAATCCTGTCAGACCAAAACAGCTCTTGGCTGGGCTGATGCTGTAGGTCTTCTTGTGGTTTTCACCTCTAACAGTTCTTCCCTCAACTGCCCCTCCCATTCATACAGCAGTCTCAAGTTTGGATCAGAGATTGTTGTCCGGCCAGTAGTATCAATAAAGTTAACAAATTCTATTCCCGACTGAGTCTATGTTCTTATCCCAGAGGCCACAAACTCCATAGCACTACTAGGCTTTCAAGTTAAAACAGTTATCAACCTATATTAGTCCTGTAATCCAGGACTCAGGAGACTTAGTAAGGGCATTGCTAGGAGGCAGGCCTGTGCTAAATAGTGAATACCAAACCAGCCAAGGTTATGTGGCAAGAGGCTGTAACAAAAATAAATTGAAGGAATTTCTGTTTTATGAATATTTACAGAGTTCGATTGATTAACCATCAAACAGCAAGTCCTGGGGTGGAAGATTGTGTTTGCTTAGCACCACTGGATCACTGATAATGATGAAATGAGCAAGGATGAGAAACTGTAACTAGACTAAAACAACCTATGACCCCATGATTAAACCAAGAAAGCAAAGAGGAATATTAGGAATTGTTGTGTCACTGAGGATGGTGACACAGCAGGAAAGTCTGAGAGCCAAAGTTACGTTTTAAGTTGTAATTGCTGTGCCTAAGAGATCCATGAAACAAAAATGCCTCTGATCCAGAAGCCTCTTGCTCAAGGGGAGATCCTAAAATGCTGAAGGCTGTTGTTTACAGGAGATGACAAGCCACGTGGTTTCACCCCCTAAACAAGATTGTTTGACCCGTCTGCACCAGATGTGCTTGATCACGTGTGCCTGAAGTTCACAGGCAGGAACTATGTCAGGATGTATGCTCACCCATGATTGGACCTGAGGAACCACGACTCTGGACCATTTCCTGGAAAACCCCATCCACTGGTCCAGTATTAAATTAAAGCTTCCTTCAAATTTGACTTTAAACTGTGATAGTCTTATTCTCAACTGGTGGGATTAACAAAAGTATGAAATTATGAGAAATAATTCTAACTAACTTTATAAACCCTTCTTTGAGAAGTTTTATTGTTCCATTGTATAAACGGACAAAAAAAAAAAAGCAGAGCTGAGGGCCTTGACAAGTTGACAAGTGACCTGTGGATGGGAGTGCAGCAGCTTCTGCCTGACTTCACAGCCCATCATCACTGCAAGCACCCTCACGGGACTGCTACCCATCCCCCACCACACAGCTAGGGTGCAACTGGGAAATTGGAGCTAGCTGGGACAACAGGGTGGCCGGCTGTGGCCAGCTTCCTGCAGACACAGAATGCTTTGCTGAAGGTTCAGGCTTCTCTCTGTCTTTGAGACAAGCCAATTGTCTAAGCTTTAGGCAGGGACTGTGCAGTAGAACTTAACCTCTTTCTGATTCTCACTGAAGGTGACACAGGAGCTCTCCGATGTCAGGAATTATACTGCGTATTAAAAATACTGTGTTAATGCAATGTCTGATTACTTCTGTGCATATTTTCTCTAGGCATCATTGAAAAAGCTGGAGATTTCTGTTATTTAATAAAACTGTGTCAATCTTTGCAATATGACGTGGTGTTGTACAATGACTATCAGTATTTAAATATTTTATATCGTGCCCCTGCTGACAGCCATTTTCCATCATTTCACAAACGTGCCAAAGTGACCACTTTGATTTACCTCTAGCAAGCTGGGCAGTACAAGGAATACTGTCGACAGCCTAGTTCCTAATTTCTCATTTGCACAATAATCTCCATAACCATGAGGATTTGAAAACTGACAACAGGGTTGGTCATTCTTCTATCTTCAGTGTGTAGATTTATAGATTAACTTTCTTCCCTTTTTTGGTTTCCTGTTTGATGTCTACAATCTGTTTGTTTTTCAAGATGGGGTTTCTCTGTGTAGCCCTAGAACTCCATCTGCAGACCAGCCTGTCCTCAGACTCAAAGATCTGCTTGTCTCTGCCTCCTGAGTGTTGGAATTAAGGGTGTGCACCACCACCACCTGACTAAATTCAGATCTTTTGTCTTAGACTAATAATAGTGCATTTTTTAGCATCCATTTGCTCACTCTTCCCAAGTGTTAAAGACCTGATAATAATGTTCTCCCACTGGCTCATGAAAATGTTATAAGGACCAAGAATAGATGACTCCTGTTCATTTTGCCATTTAAATGTGGCTTTTTGCCTTAAATTATGTTGTTTGTCTTGAAAGGCATGTGCAGGTGTAGTGGTATTTTGTTTGTGATCTAACAAATAAAGCTTGACTCAAGATCAGAGTACAGAGCTATGCCACTAGTTAGCCATAGAAGCCAGATGGTGGTGGCACACACCTTTAATCCCAGCACTTGAGAGACAGGCAGGCAGATCTCTGTGAGCTCAAGGGCACCCTGGGCTAAATGAGATTGAATCAGTCTAAAAGAGAAATAGAGCTCACACAAAGGTGATTAGTACTTGGGATCACATGCCTTGAATCCCAGCACTAGGGAGGTGGAGACAGGAGTGATATGGCTGGGCAGAGAGAGGATTTAAGGCAGGAGGAGACAGGAGCTCAGATGTAGATTGAGGTTTCATAGAGACATCATTCCGTCTGAAGACTTGAAGAGACAGGATACCTCATTTGGTTTGAGAATTTCATAGAGCTAAGAACTAGTGACTGGCTTGTCTGCTTCTCTGATCTTTCAGCATTTGCCCCATAGCTGATTCCAGGATTTTGTTATTAAGACCAATTAGAATTTGTACTATATGCAGGTGTACACATGTCTGTGTCTCTCTGTGTGTATGTGTTGATGGCCTTTTTATCTTAACTTTCCCTCTGAACTTATCCATTGCTCTTCTTTCTGAGAAATAAGACAAAAGAAGAGAACTACTGTTGTCTTTCAAAGTTTGTTTCATGTTTATCCCATGTGAATACAATCTGGCATAGCTGAGAAACATTACGGATGTGACAATATTTTGTCCATAACATGGAATCATTCATCAAATATTAATGAGTCATTTCATAAAGTGATGTTTATAATCGCTTTTGTAGAATGTAGGCCCAAGAAATTTTAAGAAAAGCAAAGGACCCTCAAAGCTTTTCTCACTGAAGGGAGCCTTGACCTAGGTGGTTTCCCCTCAAGCTACATTTCCTTGAACAGAAAAACTTGATGTCATTTCACATAGCAAATTACTATATATAAAGGATATTTTCAAGGAGCTCATTTTACAAGAGCTAACAGCCAGAGTTCAGTTCCTGTCCATCAAACCATATTCCATCCCAAATTCAGCCTCTGGCTTCCCACACTCTTTTGGACCAATAGACCTAATAGCTGATTAAAGTTGAAATGATACAATTTGATCACTCCATCATGACCTGCCTCATCATGAAGTCTAAATGGACCATCAGTTTCCTTTGGTGCAGCTCAGAACTCCACACACCAATTGTGAGTAAATAAAATTTGAAAAATAGTTCATGTCTGAGAGTGAAGGGTAAAGGGTAAAGAAGCAACAATATACTGTGGATTGATCTTAAGCTCAACACATCTCATGTTTGCACAACACCAACACTGGTGTCACTGGTGTGTGGAGAGAACATGGAGTCAGCTCTCACCATCAAGATAGAAGTCAATAAAACCAGAACCCCAGGCAGAATTAAGGCTGAATTCTAACTCAGCCAAGAATGGCTGAAGTCACTTACCAGCTAAACTGTCAAACCAGCCAGCAGCGTAGAGACTGCTTCCTTCTCATAGTGGGGCAAACAGAGAGACATCATCACTGTGCAGTGAATGTAAGAACCAAGAGCCACCTGCTTCCATGTTTTCATCTGGTGAAATCACAGGTGCTTTGCCTTTTAAAAACATTTAGACAACTGATAAAACCATGTTTATTGTCCCAATATATGGAAAGTCTGGCATGTTCGGTTGGGCCTTGGATGACATCATTTAGGATTCCTGGACATACCAGATATTGGCAGCAAGCCATTCACTATGGAGATGTTTGTTTGGTACTTAAACATGCCAAACTTTGGGATCCTCT
The DNA here is from genome assembly GCA_001685075.1 of Bramus lutescens. Classification (NCBI taxonomy): domain Eukaryota; kingdom Metazoa; phylum Chordata; class Mammalia; order Rodentia; family Cricetidae; genus Bramus; species Bramus lutescens. Next base: position 374,726 of record LOEQ01000465.1, on the reverse strand, counting down.
TTCAAAGGAAGAGTAACAGTTTCTTGTTAGACATAAATGATGATTCTTTTGATGACCCAAAAAGTCAATAAGAAACTCAGTTTGAAACCAGGCTTTGTCCCGGTGTGAATTAGAGTCCAATTATTTTCTCATGTAAGCCTTGACATTGCTTTTCTCTCTTTGGATAGTTTGTATCTCATCTTTCTGGACAGATATCTATTGCCTTCAAGGCTTTCACAGAGAAGTTAATCCTTGGCAGTGAAAAGAAAGAATCCCAAAGGGTCAAATCAGTAGGGAAAGGAGAGAGACTAGACAAGTTGGAAGGATTTAATTCAAACTGAAAATCCTTTAGCTATGCCAAAGATGTGTAATTATCAAAGAAATGGGCATTTATGTTGTACAAACAGAGCAAAAGTTCTGCCTTTCAAGAAACAGATTTTAGTCCTCAGAACCTAAAGATGTGATTATAAATGCTGCAATAACCTTTGCTGTGGGTTTCATTTCATTTTATTTTTCTGAAACTATCTTGCCCTATAACCCAACCTGTCTAGGCACTCTTGGCAATCTTCCTGCCTCAAACTCTAGTACTGGGATTACAGGTTTGAACCACCACGCCCAGCAAGTTCTTCTTGAAAAGGAATATTACTCTTGTCTTTGGAAGTCCTCTGCTGCCTTATGGCATGATTATTTTTACCCCTAGATGTGTGCTGAGATGATTGAATGCTAATTTGCATTTTGATTCAGGGTTAAACTGGAATTGTTTGTTCTCTGTGGCTGTCTTTGGAACTGAAAATATATTCTCAATGAATCGCATCCCAAGCCTTATTTTGCATCTATCCTGAGTTATTTCCCTTAGATGTATCAGTTAACTTTTGGGTTGCAAGCTGCAATAGCTGTAGACCTAAGCAGGGACACTTACTGGGCAAATTACAGGACGTGCAAGAGACTGAAGAGAAGGCTGAAGAACCGACATTGGGAAGGGAGATGAGGCGCTTCACGTAGGTCTCATACAGCGAATACCAGACATATATAGAATAAATCCCTCCAGAAGACAGCACCTAACTGGGTTAAATAAAGTCAATTCCTCTTCCCTGGGCTGGAGGGAAGATGGCCATGTGAACAGCAGGTCCATCAGATGACAGCCAAACAAGATGTTACAACTGAATGAAGCTGGGTGCTGGGGCCGATGGGATGGTTCCAAGGCTCAACCTCGCAGGCCTGGTGACATGAGTTAGAGCCCCCAAACTGATGTGTAGGGAGGGAGGGAGAATCATGTCTACAGAGTTGTCTTCTGACCTCCACTTGTCCACTCCAGCACTCGTACCCACAGATACACCCCAGTCCCGCTCCTTCCTCCTCCTCCTCCTCTCCCCTCTACACACACACACACACACACACACACACACTAATGAATAATTTTTTAGATAGCAGCACAAAAACCAACAACCATCCCTCATCTTATGCATTTTTTCTCTGTTGTTGGCCAAGCCTTGACCTAACTCTGTGACTCAGGCAGATCTGGAACTTGTGATACCTCCCTGCATTAGTCTCCCAAATAGGTGGAATCACAGGCCTATTCCACCAGGCCTGGCTAAAGTCTTTCTTTTTTAACAAATACTGAATGAACATCTATTATGTCCACCCATGCTAAACTCCCTGGGAGAGATACAGTGGAGAAAACAGGGATTTCATTAACCAAAATCAAATATTCGTTAAGGTCTATGGATAATGGCACTCATATAACATAATATAGAAATGAATTAATTAAGGAAAGTATTAACAGTCAAGTTGAATTCACTGGAGATATGTGGTTGATAAGTCTGGGATTCAGAGAAAACTAACACATAGCCAAAGAGGATTCTATTAAAGAGGTCATAGCTTTATACTTGTGTAAGGAAAAGAAACATGGTTTTGCTTGGTGACAAACTGTGTGTGTGTGTGTGGTGTGTGTGTGCAGGCATATATGTCACCACACATGCATGTAAGTCAGAGTGTGGCTTTGTGGAGAAGGTTCTCTCTCTACATTCATGTGGGTTCTGTGGGCTCTGAAGATTGAACTCTAATTGCCAGGTTGCATTAGAAGCACATTTACCCACTGAGCCATCTTACAAGTCTGGTGGGAAGATTTAATTGTATATAGTTTTACATGGAAGATCTTTGCAGATTGAAATAATACATGTGAATGATTTAGGCACTATATGAATTAGTCTATGAGTATTATTTGAGATTCAGATCATACTAAGTTATGACACTTGGACTGATAATGCTCCCCGCAGAAGCCATAGACTAACAAAAATCCTGGTACCATGCATGAGCAAGTTGTTGATCTGGGTAATCTAAGTGACTGCCCAAATAATAAAGGCTATTGCTGTTTCCCATGGTTGCCTCCCAAGGTTAAATATAAGTTTCTAATCCTGATGATTAGAAACGCACTTAGGACACAGGATTTGGATGCTTTGAACTGGTTCAAACCTGAAATCCTCTTTTCTGAAGTCTAGCTTTCGCAGTACCAGAATTTACTATGCAGGTTGCTAAGGGATGGAAGCGGTTAATAGTCCTATCTAGCTGCGATGCCTATGAACCACAGCAATGACCAACATGGCAAGATATCCCTAAAGGTGCAACAGCGGCACTCATATTTTGGCGGCAACCAAAAACTGTCTAGTTGGACTTTAGATCCATTCCACAGTGTGGGAATCATGCCTGGCATTAGAAACCTGTCCAAGTACCTCAGGATAGTGAGGTCACAGATCTTAAAAGAGAACCTAGCCCTGCCTCTTTACTAGATCAGTTCAATTCCTAACCACACTCTGAAGCTCATCCTTTATGCCCACGGGTAAATATACCCTTCCCGCATCATAGACGCTTTCTTTACAGCCAGTGGAAACCAATTCCTGGACACAGTAGAGAGGTCAGCAGACCATGCGGAGCACAGCCCCCAGTCCTGTACCTAAGGCTTAGGGAGCATCGTCGAAGACGAGGGAGGAAGGTCTTATGAGCCAAAAAACTAGAAAGTCAGCTATGAGACTGTTTACTAGAAACAGTTGCCTAAACAAGACGGGAGAAATGACAATATCAATACACATAGTATCGCAGAAGGAGAAAAAGCTCGCCAGGTCCCATCTCTAGACAAAGAATTACACTAAGCAACTAATGACTGCTGAGTGATGGAGAATTAGCTTATCCCAGGAATGAGCCCTTCAACTGGTTACCCACTTAAAGTGGTCACACAAACCACAAAAATGAGCTGACAGGTTGTAGTTACGTATTTGTGCATCTCACTCTCTATCCATGTGTGTGTGTGTGTGTGTGTGTGTGTGTGTGTAACAATAATATGAAAGAAAGAGATCATAAATTTGAGAGGAAGGGTGCCTGGAAAGGGTTGGAGGACACCAGGCATGCACATACTGGATATACATGAATAAACATGCATACACATAAAATAAAAAGTAAATCTTTTGTGAAATTTTGAGGAATGGTTAGTAAAACAAAACCTAACTATATATATATAATGCTTCCAAGAAACAAAAGATACAGACGCAGAAAGATCAAAATTAGCGTGACAGAAAGTGATTATCATGTAAATATTTAAAGGATTATTCTGAGAATAATAAATTGTAACTAGGCAAAAAAAAAGGCAAAACAGACACAAACACATGATTTCTTTCAAGTGGGAACCCTCAAAAGGCTAAGAAAAGCAGGGGCATTGCAAGTTCAAGCCCAGCTTGGCCTACATAGCAAAACCCTGTTTCAAAAATTAAATAGCAACCAAAAAAACTGTATTAAAGTAAAATTCTCTTTGCCTTGCTGTGAATTTTTGAAGAAAAGATGCCGCCTCACGAATGAGCTTTATGAGCTCACTGAACAATATTATTATGGTGTACCATGAGGCAACCTACTCATTGGCCTCTATTAATTTGGCTGATATTGTCTCAGTGACCTCGCTGAGGTTTCGTTGTTTACCTCTATCATGTCCACTCACATGTGGGCTTTAATGACAAAGTTACCCTATGTTACGTTGTAACAAATTACCATTCTTTAATCCTCATATCATGGGACTTGAAAACCAAATGGTCAGATTATAATTACTTTTATCAAATGATGAATTAATTTGGTTGAAAAAATGGAATAAATATTTAATAAAAATAATTTTTGTTGCTGTGGGGTGGTGGGGGCACATGCCTGAATCCCAACACTTGGGAGGCTGAGGCAGGCAGATCTCTGTGAGTTTCAGGCCAGCCTGGTCTACAGACAGCTGTTCCAGGATAGCTAAGGCTACACAGAGAAACCCTGTCTCGAAAAAAACCCCTAATACTATTACTAATAATAGTAATAATAATTTTATCTGAGCAAGTCAGCTGAAAGTAAAGTATTTCTATTCTGTGTTTTGCTCTCCATATAATGTTGTACCTACATGAAATCCATCCCTTTCTTTCCTAGCATTTTCAGATGGAATGCAATTCCCATGCAACCTCCGTAAGATAATAGACCTTCCTGGAAGGCTCAGGAGCATGATTTCAGGCCTGAGGAAAGACAGAAAACCTTCCAAATTCAGCTTGTCAAGGAGTGAGTTTTTTTTTTTATTGTCCCTTCCTCTTTTGCAGTTTGTATTTGTTATTCCATGTTCTTCTTTTCCTTCTTGAAAGCAGAGACATGCTCTTCCCTGTTCACCTCCAGAGACGCTAAGTTTAAAGTCCAAAAAGCACATTGAAAATGAGGAATGTTAAGCAGTTAAAGTTACTTGAGGTTCAGGTAAAAACAGTTCACTAAACTAGTAAAACCAGTAGTCGGATGAGAATAAAAACCTAGGAAAAAGAAAGTAGGGAAATAGTAAACCTAGTGGTCTGGTATGAATTGTAGTCAAGAATGGGGGCCCCTGGGTACCATTTGGTGGGAAACAATTTAGGTTCCTGATGATCCTCCCACTGCTGAGTTGAGGCATCCAAATGAAAGGGTCCAATAGGCTGGGGGGGGCATGGTTATTGTCTTTCATTAAGTCCTGCTTAGAGAGCAGTGAAGTCATTATGAACCAGAGGCTTGGCACTGACGCTATGTGCATGGTCCAGCACAAGACCCTGCTCTGTGCCAATCAGACACTTGATGTGAGCTGATGAGGTCATCTGTCCCCACCCACATCTGTTTCTCCTCACCCTCTTCTGTGAAGAAGTCCACAGACTATTTATGGGAGAGGGTGTGTCTTGTTCTCATATCTTCTGACTTTTAATTATTTGTTCTATTTTTCTAATTGTTTCCCACACTCCATAGAACTTAAGAGCTTAGTATTAATTTAGCAGACATGCTATCCACTGCTGGGATTGCTGCTTAGAACTGCTCCGGTTTTCAATGTGTCATCAAACTCTGTTCATTGAGTACTTTGGTGGCTGTTGTGCTTGATGTCACTGTAGTCCTGAACCCACAGAAGGTGCTATCATAAGGCAGAAGTTTTGAACTCTAAAGATTGATATCCAGTATTATTTTTGGTTTTTTAAGATTTTTCATGTATTTATTACTGAACCAACCTGGGAGTACAGATCATAGATAAGAAAAAACAAACTCCCAGTTCAACACATCCAAATGTCCAGAGGTGGCATTTTCAGCTTTATATGGTAAGACGATAATTTTTTTTTTAAATTTTCGAGAGAGGGTTTTTCTGTAGCTTTGGTGCATGGCCTGGAACTAGCTCTTGTAGAACAGGTTGGCCTCAAATTCACAGAGATCTTCCTGCCTCTGCCTCTGCCTCCCAAGTGCTGGGATTAAGGTGTGCACTACCACTGCCTGGATTTTTTTCTATTTTTTTCTTTCCTTTTTTTTTGATGATGATGATAATGATTTTAATGTGGCTTAAACACAGGTGCCTTTCATGCAAGCCCTTCTAAAGCCAACAAGGCTCTCATTCACTTACTGGATTATAACTGACTTTTGTTTGTTCTTTCTTTCTTTCTTTCTTTCTTTTTTTTTATGGAGACTCACATATATAGCCCAGGCTGACCTTAAATTCCAGATTTGTCCTCTGCCTCCTGGATGCTGGGTTACTGACTTGCACCACCATGGCCTGCTATTTCTGGTTTCATTATCTGTTTTCAATTTAAAGTTGAATGGTTTTGCTTTGTTTCTTAGCCAGAAGTTTCTTGGTCCTGCCACAGCAAGAAAAAGAGACAAGCACAAATGCCACGAGACAGAGCGAGGAGACCAGAGATGCTTCTATTTGCGACCACTGGTATCCAGCGTGTACCCGGGGGTCCTGGGAACTTGGTCTATTGGTTGCACTTGGATGTGACCTTCTTTTTTTTAAGAACAGTCCCAACCTGTAGTTGGCAACATTTCATTAGCAACATGTCCTTGTCTACCATCCAAGACTTTTTACCGTGAGATTTAAGAAGTCAAACTGTTTTAAATTAACAAAGAGAGTGATAAACAAACAAGCAAAAAGCCGCTAGAAATAAAAGACAGTTATGGGTTAATATGGATTGTAAGAATTATGTAAAATGGAGAATGACCTGTGCTCTTGTCTTTCCGGAAGATGAACCCAGAGCAGCACCATTTGATTTGGTAAGGAAAGTGTAGGAGCAAGACCTAGCAGTTGAAAGCAAAGCATTAGTTTTAGGACTGTGTCCACTTGCATATCTTTTGTTTTAACAATCTTCAGACCCAAGGAGAAAAGGGCAAACGCCAGAGTATGCCTAAGAGGTTCTTGTCTCTCTTCCTCAGGCATAGCAGAGTCAAATGAATTTCCTGTCGTTGGAGGGGTGTCAATTTTTCTATTTTGTATTAAAATGTTCTCATTTTATTGTTGATATCTTCAAAACCAGTTCAGCTCAAGTGGTGCAGCTCTTCATCAATTATTTACCCTATGTTGAAACTTTCCAAACTTATAAATGTACAGCTTACAACAATGGCTTAAGGATATGCAAAGTATCAACAAATACTAAGCAAATGCTAATGGCAACGTTAATGAATGAGGCCGGCCACACTTGTGAATTTGCACAAGACCCTGGCGAGTCTATCTGAATGCAGCTAAGGATGACAGAAGAAAGAAGGCAGTATTTTCTGTAAATCTGGAAAAATCAAACTGTTAAATTAATAAAATTATAAAATCTTGTCGTTATTTAAAGCAACCAAGGATAATTAACACTACTCTTATATTGCTTTGTAATATTGCTATATTGCACAAGACACCAATCTGTTTTTCTTTTTTCTTTTTTGGTTTTTTGAGTCAGGATTTCTCGGTGTAACTTTGGCTGCCCTGGAACTCACTCTGTAGATCAGGCTGGACTTGAACTCACAGAGATCCTCCTGCCTCTGCCTCCTAAGTGCTGGGTTAAAGGAATACACCACCACTGCCCGACTGGGACCAAGAAAATTTTAAGATTGAGGCAAAAAACAGACAGATGAGCAGATCTCCTAAGAACACACCTGTATATAATCATGAAATTAAAGTGATCATAAAATTGACAAACAATAAATTGTGATAATTAGCATAATTTTACCAGTGTGACCTTTACAGTTTATTTTATTTCAAAGTGAATATATTTGAGAATTTCATACAATGTATCTTGACTATTTTCACACACAACTCCCCCCAGACCCGTTCTTTCCACCCTCACCTCACTACCCACACAACCTTGAGTCTTATTCTCTCTTCCCATCCAGGCCAGTCAGTGTCACTCAGCTACTCTTGGGGGTGTCGCTGACCTACCTGGGGTCACATTTCTTCACATTTCAGTGACATCACTCCCTCTCTAATGAAATAACTGCACCCTAAGGGTTTAGTGACAACATCAAAATCTTTATTTCAAGAGACTACAAAGAGGTGGCTGCCCTCCTTCCCTGTTTAAAGTGCACTCACACTTGAAACAGAAAGAAACATCCTCAGGTTTGTAAAACAAACTGCTCTCCAGTCACCAAGGGTGAGGATAGGGCAGGACGTGGGACTGTGCAGGGTAGCAAGGAATTGCCAAACTCCTGACTGATACTGTAGTTCCAGCACTATATATCTTGCAAGAATTCTACCCTTCCTACTTCCCTGTCTTCATTTGCTCAGATACGGAGGGCTGAAGCTCAAGTCCAGGAGCACCATAAAACATTTCAAAGCAGAACCACTGTCTTAGCTACTTGTCTGACTATGAGGAAACACCATGAGCAGGGTAACCTATAGAAGAAAGTGTTTATTGGGGCTTGTAGTTTTCGAGGGTTAGAGTCCATGACCATCATGGCAGGGATTATGGCAACAGGCAGGTAGGCATGGTGCTGCAGCAATAGCTGAGAACTCACATCTTGAGATACAGTCATCAGACAGACAGACAGAGGGCATGACCCACATCTTTTGCAACCTTAAAGCCTAACCCCAGTGACACACCTCCTCCAACAAGGTCACAATTTCTAATCCTTTCCAAACAGTTCCACCAAATAGGGACCAAGTATTCAAATATGGGAGCCATGCTCATTCAAAGCATCATACCCCGCAAATTCAGGCAATGGCATGATTAATGTGCCTTGAACAAAAATTGGACTTTATCAACTTTTAACCTCTGGAAGAAGTATCTACATCTTGAGTTTCAATCCTCTGGATACAAATACTAGCTACCTTAATATAACCAGTTCCACTTCCATGGCTCTTTCAGCTGAAACAGTTCTGTCAGTAAGAAAGCCAACAACCTAGCAAGCAATCCTGGAGAGACACAAGTACATTTCAGAAAGTCTCAGGCATGCATGGACTGAGCAAGGAGTTGTTCTGGTAGAAATCTAAGACAAGAGGTTAGAGCAGGTTGGAGAGAGATTACAGAGAGCCTTATGATTAGGGTGATAACAAAAAGAACTCTGGTGAAAATTGAAGTCACACGGTGTGTCAGGTGCAATGCTTAGTCCACATGCACTGCTTACTCCATTCTTCCCAAGCAGGGCTGCTGATGAGTCTAAGAGACTCATCCCCTTTCCAGAGTGTGGAAAGCTTGGGTAACCTGCCCAAGCTTCCACAGCTTGTAAGATGTAAATCGAGTATTAGATTTACAAGGCCATGCTGACTCCATAAACCGAGTTCCTAGGCAGCTAGGAGTTTGGATTGTATCCTACTAGTTTGGGAATTTGGTTTTGGTTTTTCTTGTTTTTGTTTTTTTTTTTTTTACTTTTGTCAGAATTTAGTAGGAAAGGCCAAATAATTATGCAAAGCATAGTCTTCTCTCTGTCTCTATTATTTTCAGCCCAGAGACAAACCTCTTTACCTGTTAAATCATCATTACTATCACCACCTCCATCTCCATGTCTTGACACCATGTCTTAATTTTACAGTAGTGCATGTTATCTTTGCTGCTTATATTTTTGTTTGTTTTGTTTTGTCTACTTGTGACAAGTTCCATTCATCTGGGGGGAGGGAACTTCAACTGAGATAATGCCTCCTTCCGATTGGACTGTAGGAAGGGTAGAAGACACTTTCTTCATCAATGATAGATGTGGAAGGCTCAGCCCTTTGTGGTGGTATCACTCCTTGGGCAGGTGGTCCTGAGTTGTATAAGAAAGCAAACTGAGTGAGCCATGGAGAGCAAGCCAATAAGCACTCCTCCATGGTCTCTGCTGCGGTCCCTGCCTTGAGATCCTGCTTTGGCTTCCCCTGATGATGGGCTGTAATCTGTAAACTGAGACAAACCACTTCCTCCCAATTTTGGTTCCTTTGTTTTTTCTTTTTCTGTCTTTCAAGATAGGGTTTCTCTGTGTAATAGCCCTGGCTTTCCTAGAACTCGCTTTGTAGACCAGGCTGGCCTCAAACTCGCAGAGATCCCCGTGTCTCTGCTTCTGAGTGGTGGGATTAAAGGTGTGCTCCACCATGGCCCGGCTACTTTTTCCTCTCTTAAATAGCATTTTTCTTTTCTTGAATTTAATTATTTTCTTGCTTTTTAAAAGATTGGCTAAGTTTTCAGTCTCCAAACCATGCCCAAGAGATAATGTATCTCTTACTATGTGTCTTACAGTTTGTCCTTCTGTGAAGAGACACCATTACCACAGCAACTCTATAAAGGAAAATATTTAATGGGGGACTTGCTTACAGTTTCAAAAGCTTAGTCCATTATCATGGTGAGCAGCATGGTAGCAGTTGAGAGCTATATCTTAATCTGCAGACAAAGAAAGACACACTGGGCTTGGCATTGACTTCTGAAACTCGAAGCCCACCCCTTAGTGACACACTTCCTCTGAGCAAGGCAACACCTTCTAATGCTTTCAAATAGTGCCACTCCCTGGTAACTAAGCATTCAAATCTTTGAGCCCACAGGGGCCATTCTTATTCAAACTACCGACTCTCTCTGAGTCTGATTAATTTTCTATTCCAGGAGGCCTCTTATTCAGAATCTCCAACCTCAGGCAATTTGGACCAACAGCTTTCTGCCTAATGCAGGTGCAGCCTGGAATCCCCCAGAATCCCCCTATAGCGTCCTGCTGAGTATTCCTGGCCTTTTGTTCCCCCGCATCCAGCAGTCCCAAGGTGTCACGCCCTCCTCTTTTCTCATTGCTCCTTCTTTTGAAGGAGCCCCTCTGTCTCCATTATTTACTGAGAAAAGAGTCTTGGGAAGAGGCTTTTGGTGAACTTCATTTATGAAAAGGTCATTTTCTACCCTTAAATTTAGTAGGTTTGGCTGAGAATTGAATTCTAGATGTCTTGGTTAGGGTTTCTATTACTGTGACCAAACACCATGACCAAAAAGCAAGTTGGGGATGGAAGGGTTCATATGGCATATACTTCCACCGTTGCTCTTCATAGTGAAGGACTTCAGAACAAGAACTCAAACAGGGCAGGATCCTGGAGGCAGGAGCTGATGCAGAGGCCATGGAGGGGTGCTGCTTACTGGTTTGCTTACAGTTCAGAGTTCTAATCATTGTCATCATGGCAGGAAGTATGGCAATGTACAGGCAGACATGGTGCTGGAGAAGTGTTGGAGATTCCTACATCTTGCAGACAACAGGAAATTTTGCCTAAGCAAAAGAGACCACAAAGCCTTCCTTCAATAGGACCACACCTACTCCAACAAAGCCACACCTCCCAATAGAGCCACTCCCTATGGGGTCTATTTTCTAGGTGGAAACGTTTTTCTCAGAAGACATTGCTTGCCCTCTACTGATGAGGAAGTCAATCAGTTCTTGATCATTTATATGCACAATCAGTTCTCCACATCCAAAGTTTAACATATTCAAAAAAGCTGGGCATGGTAGTGTATGCCTTTAGCTCAGCACTGGGGAGAGAGAAGCAGAAGGATCTCTGTGATTTGAGACTGGCCTGATCTACGTAATGAATTTTAGGACAGTTAGGGCTATGCACCAAGACCCTGTCTCATTCCACCCATCTATCCCACCCCCAACGAAAGAAAATGCTGAGAAAAATCATCGGTGTCTTTAGCAAACATGTGCAGATTTTTTTGAGTCAACATCACTTAGATAATACAGTGTAAAGCCTATTTACATCATATTGTATTGGGTATTCCATGCATTTATAGATGAGTTAAAGCATACAAGAGAGTATTAATAAGTGACGTGCAAGCAGTCATTTGCATAAGGAATTTATGCATCCTTTCAGGTTCTGAGCCCACCTTTGGTGGGTATCAAGAGACAAGTATAATCTATCCTTCCTGCCCATTCCAAACCTTTTTTTAAAATTGTTTTATCTTCAGTTTCTTAAAGGATGTACTGCTGTGGTCCCAACACATAACTTCTAGGCTGAGAGCTTTATAAATCTTTTGAATTGGGAAATACATGATGTTTAGAGTCTTCATTATACTTGATAATTTTCTCTCCTCTGTGTCCTCCATTTGCTCTATTCTCTTTCTGCAAATCTCTACGTCTGTCTGTCTTTCTCTCTCTTCCTTCCCCCTTCCCTCTCCCCAGGCTCTTGGTAATCTAGGGTGGCCTTGTACTCACCTGAGCTGGCCCCCTGCAAGATGGGATTCCATCATGCTCCTATATGCCTTGTCTGTGTGGATCTGAAAGACCCCCGGTGTGGGGGGAGACTCTCACTCAAATCTCGGGATAACACGACCCCCCCAGTAACTCACGAGAGACCCTCCTTGCTTCAATAACACGAGGTTTATTCGACAAGACGGGAACCAGTGCACTGGGGACGAGACTCATAACCCACACAGGGGAGGAGTTCGACCCCGAGTAACTGGGAGAAGGGGTTTTTAAGGGAAGAAACCACAGCCCAGTAATCCGAAGGGGGTAGGGAGGGCATCATAGAAAATTCCGAAAATACCAGTGATGATCACAAGGGGGTAACTCCCTGTTTCTCAAGATTATTCTTGAGATTATAATCTAACTTTATCTTCAGCTAGTTCCTAAAACAGAGTCACTGAACCGGTTACGCCTAGATTTCTGATTCTTCCCTCCCTGCTTAGATTTTTGGCTCTATTTTTTCCTNCCCAGTAATCCGAAGGGGGTAGGGAGGGCATCATAGAAAATTCCGAAAATACCAGTGATGATCACAAGGGGGTAACTCCCTGTTTCTCAAGATTATTCTTGAGATTATAATCTAACTTTATCTTCAGCTAGTTCCTAAAACAGAGTCACTGAACCGGTTACGCCTAGATTTCTGATTCTTCCCTCCCTGCTTAGATTTTTGGCTCTATTTTTTCCTGCTAGGGGTTCTGGATTTATCCAGGTCTTTCAGATCTTATTCAGATACAGACCTTCCTAAATTAGTTCTCATGGCAGGAGGGGCCATTTTCCGTCTCTTCATCTTTTGTTTTTTTCCTTGGGAGTTTTCTCCTCTTCATTTACATCCTTTTATTGAGGCGCCATTCTTGTCGTCATATGTGTAATTCCGAGAGCTCCTTCTCACTCTCTGAGATCATTTTGCCCCAGCGACTTCCTTCTAGTTTCATGAATGATGTGTTTTCTTTGATCTCCATGAAGACATTCACCATAGTTTATTAGCCACTTCCTCCTGCCTGAATCCTTGATTCTTCCAAGTAGCTTCCCTCAAATGCCTATTTGCTTTGGTGTGGGTCATTTGGAAGGCTGGCCAGGAGGTCAGGACATTGGCAAGACCTTTGCTGACTGATGACGGCTTTGGGTTGGGAGGCCCCTGCTGCACGTTTTCATAGGGAAGGATGAAATCTAATTTTATGCATTGTAGAGCCCATTTGTTTGCTTTGATACCAGGCCAGACATTGTGATGAACGTATTTTATACATGCAGATGTCATGTACAATACATAGAAACAAAATACATATACACAAATGTCTGCAAGCAAACACGTAAGTAGGCTTCCCAGAGAAAAGGAATTCTGCCTGTGTATAACAAGGAAGTTCTGCCTCAGTTTCCAACTTGTTGGCTTGCCCTGAGACTTTTAGACATCATCTCTTTTCCCTGTCTCTTGCTTCCACATCAGTCATATAGACTTCAGACTTTCTAGCCGTCACAATTATGTGAGCCAATCACACACACTTTCGGGTCTGTGGAGAGTCCCATCAGACACAGGGAGCCTCTGTTTTCTCTACTTAGGCCTTGCCTCTTCTGTTGGTCAGATTTCTCTACACAGATGTCCTTGGTCTCCTCACTGAATGTACAGTCTACCAACCAATAAGGAGGCTGCAAGAGTTCCTGGTCTTCAGATTTTTTTTGAGGTTCCCCTCGGATTCATTCTGTCTAGAGAAAAAGAAACCTTTTCTATAACCTTCTACAGAAAAAAAAAAGGAAATTACCATCTGAATCTGAGGTCACTAACTTCTCACATTACACTTAAAAGCTCTTGGATATGTTTTCTAAGTGTTTATCATCAGCTTTAAGTTGGCACACAAAGGAATGTGCTACATTGTGGCATTTTTCATATATACTTTGTTCTTATTGCTCTTCCTCCTCACGCTGGTCTCCCAAGTATTGTGCCCAACATTAGATGCTCCTCTGCTTTCATGTACTCCATCATTGTCTTGTTTGTTTTCTACCTTAAGATCTCTTCCTCCCCTCTCCCGAACCCCTTTCTAGTCTCATTCCTAGACGTGTGTGTATGTATGTGTGTGTGTTTGTGTGTGCGTGTGCTTGTGTGTGTGTGTGTGTGTGCATGTGTGCATGCATGTGCGTGTGTGTAATTTAAAACTTAGGGTCTGCAGAAGGGACAACATGTGACAATTGTCTTTCTCAGTCTGGGTCATTTTACTTAATATAATGATTTTTTTCCAGTTCCATCCATTTTCCTGCAAATGTCATAATTTAGTTTTCTTTACAGCTAAATAAAATTATAGTGTGCATTTGGACCACAATTTCTTCACCTATTCATCAGCTGGGGGATATCTAAGTGGTTCCATTTCTTATCTGTTGTGAATAGTGTAAGAATGCACATGAATGTGTGAGCATCTCTTCCCTGGGACTTAGAGTCCTTTGGGTCTCTGCCCGGGAGTGGTATCACCAGGTCACATGGTAGTCCTATCGTTAGCCTTTTGAAGAACCTCTGCATTGGTTTCCATACTTGGGATTTTATGTTTCTTATTTTACAAGATTTGCATTCACTAGAAGTCATACGTTGAATTTTAAGTTTTGGTTGCTTTTTCCAGCATATTGATATGTGACAGAATAGTGTCTCAAGGTGCTAGGCAGTGGCAACAAGGCTCAGACGTCAGAGAGCTGTGCAAGGAATATGACTAGAACCTTGCAGCATACTGAACTCAACTCTAATATCTACTAGGCGAGATGTACCACATCCCTTTACACGCTCAGGACCTCTGAGTCTATTGCCTTATAACCCCATCATGAGCTAAGGAACATCTGCACACTCTTATTTCATTTCATTTTGAGCCTGGGACATTTGGATGCAGACACTCTGACACTGAACTACATCTCCAGGCTCTCATTGTTGGGTTTGTTTTTTCTTCTTGTGGTTGTTGTTGTGGAGACAAAATCTTACTGTCTAGGCCGTGTTTACACTATGGTCCTCCTTCCTTGGCCTCCCAAATGCTGTGATTCTAGGCATTCGTTACAGCACCCTTGCTCAATCATTTTGTTTCCAGCCAGCAGCTAAACCAGTGTAGTTGGGACAGTTCGTATGCCTAGTTCTTTTCCAATGTCAGGGGTCTAATCCTGGCCGAAGAATCCTAAAACTGGAGAATCCCATAAAGGGGCCTCTATGAGAGTATTCTTTGCCTACAAGCAAAAGATATACTTGAAGCTGTTTCAGTAGTAACTGACTTGTAGTCTCTTGAAGCTGGAATTCCAGGAGATGGAAATTCTTGATTTGCTTCAGTGGTATCCCATATCACCAAGAACAAGGTGTTTTTCTGTATCTGGCTCAGCCGCTTAACATCCTATGTATGCAACCAACTTTCATAGGTTCCAGAGGCTGCAGCTGGTACCACCTGTGAGTATGAAGATGACAAAGAAGGGAGAGAAATGTGTTCCTATGCGTATCTTTCTGTTTTTAATTAACAATAAAAATGTTTCCCAGAAGTTGTGTCTCCCCGCCCCCGCTGGCCACTCACCACCAAAACATACCCTTAGGTCAGGACTGGGTCAAGGTGTCAATACCTAAGCTTGTCCCTGACAAAAGTAGCCTACAGTGATCTCCTTTGCTGATGACCGTCTTCTCTGAGCACAAGGACCCAGAAACTCATCAGAGGGGTTGAGGTTGGGACTAGTTCTTCAGTAGGCAGTGCATAGTCGTGCCTGAGCAGGGTGCGGTTGTATATAGCTATAATTCCAGAATTCAGGAGCTGAGGCAAGAGGGAAAAAAGTTCAGGGCCAGTCTCAGCAACAGAGAGAGTTTTAAGGTCATCTTGAGTGACATGAGAGAGACCCTTAAAAAAAATCTCAGTCATTATCATCATCATATTGTCATCATTATCATCACCATATAATCAGCAGCAACATCTTGATAGAAAGAGTAAGACTTGGTATTTATTTCTTCCTGTGCTAAACTCAGAACTCATGTTGATGAAGCATTGGAAGGGTTCCCAATAGGGGAAGATAGTTTTTACCTTTACTAAGGCCAATATACGTTCCAAGTCAGGTGGAAGGGATAGGACATGCTGCCTTACATTTGTCTTCCTATGAGGAAGCAATATTTGGTTTTAACCATCCACCTTTCAGCCTATACTGAAATACTTGAGACTGGCTCATAGTCCTAGAGGTTCAAGGTCAAGACACTCAATTAATGATGGTCTTCTTGCTGATAGTTGTAAGACTGCAGGACATTGAGTGGCAAGAAATGGAGAGTGAGCTTATTGAGAGTTAGTGTATGTATGGATGTGTGGGTGTCTTCTGGTCTCTTTTCCTCTTACAAGGTGACCAGGATGCAATCACGGGGGTTCACTTTTCAAAGGTCCAACCTCTAGACAGTATTGTCATGTTAAATTTGCATCCTCTTACTACTTCACAGTGGGGATCATGTTTTTTTATCTTAGGAAAGAAAATACATGTGATGGCTATTCTTGCTTGTCAATTTGACCACATCTGGAATTATCCAAAACCCAAGCAGCTAGGTATACTAGATGAGAGATTTTTTTTCTTAATTAAATCACATGAAGTAGCATAGGAAGGCCCACTTTTAATCTGGATCTTTTGAAGTGGGAAGATACACTTTCAATCCAGATATTTTGAGGTGGAAGATTCACCTTTAATTGGGGCCACACCTTCTGCTGGGAGTCTTTATAAGAACATGGAAGAAGGAAAATAGTTCTTTCCTTGTCCACTCTCTCTCTCTCCTTCTCTCTCTCTCTGGCAAGTCCATTCCTTTACTGGCATTAGAGCCTACTTCTTCAGGATTCTGGTGTAAACTTAAGACTAGCTTAGATATTTGGCCTCATGGACTGAACAACTACGGGATTTTTGGACCTTTCATTGGTAGACAGCCACTGTAGACAACCATTGCAGACAGCCATTGTAAACAACCATTGTAGACAGCCATTATAGATAGCTGTTGCAGACAACCATTGTAGACAGCCCTTGTAGACAGCTGTTGTAGACAGCCATTGCAGACAGCCATTGCATTGTAGACAGCCATTGTAGACGACAGGTGTTGTAGACAGCCATTGTAGACAGCCATTGCAGACAACCATTGTAGACAGCCATTGCAGACAGCCATTGCATTGTAGACAGCCATTGTAGACGACAGGTGTTGTAGACAGCCATTGTAGACAGCCATTGCAGACAACCATTGTAGACAGCCATTGTAGACAGCCATTGCAGACTGGCTGGACCACATTCTATAAACAATGCTAATAAATCACACCCCTCTCTGCTTATTATATAAGTTCTGTTCCTCTAAAGAACCCTGATTAATATAACATAATTTTATTTTTTAAATACACCCTGCTGAGTCTGTTTAATATTAGTCATATGTACCTGTGTTTCGGGCTGAGATAACCTATCAAGGGGTTTGTCCCTAGGGAAGACTTCTTCTCTCTGCAGCCACTGGTTGTCTGTAGCTCTTTATCTAGAGGTGGGGTCTTATAAGATTCCCCCAACCACACTGGCATGTCACTTGGTGTCATTATTTTTCAGGTTATTTTAGGAGCATATTGTTGAGATTTCATGGGTGCAATATCTCTGTCTGATATAAAAGGCATCACCTCACAGCAGATGTTCTGACGCTCCGGCTCTTACAGTCTTGCAGCCTCTCTTGCAAGTTGTTCCTTGCGCCTTAGGTGTAGGGGATGTGTTGTAAGTGGCGCCCCCATGGCCAGTTGCTCTCTACATCTTGACCAGCTGTGACTTTCCATGATGGTCTCCTTCTGCTGCAAAAAAAAAAAAAAACTTCTATGAAAGAAGGGATGAAGGATCCCTTTTTAACACAAGAACTCTTGTGTGGCATTTGGTATATATCCCAGCCGTAACAAGAGACAAAACAGAGAAAATTTGGACCTACCCAAGAGCAAAGGTTCGTTTCCATCACCACCACCTTCCTCCTCATTAAGACGTTTATCATCATCTTTGTTGCATGAGGCACCTTTATGAGATGCTCACACTGTGTTCCATGATAATAGAGTCATCCAGAAAGACATGACCTTAATTCATCCCAAATAATAACTGTGTCCCCTCTCACAAAAATAACAGCACACCTGTGGCTCCTGACATCAGAGCTAAAAGCTGCTGCTTGAAGAAGTTATAATCCAAAAGAAGTAATTGCACAGAGAAAACAATGGCAACACGCAAAGGGATTTCTTTTTTGAAGTAGAACAGCTTAGCAATTTTTATTACTTAACTTGTCATAAGCAACTGCTGGAATGAGAAAACCACCACCACTCCACAAATACACTTAGTGTTCAGCTCCTCAAATACAATTCCGCTACGGGATTGCCTGATAATCTTCGACATAAGTCACCAAATCACTCCAAAGAGAGCTAATGATACCTGGAGTATTGACCAACGCTAGAAATGCATGCCTAACACACGAGAGGTTTTGGGCTGCGCCCCCAGCATTGTAATAGTAAAAACGGTAGCTATAAGAACATATGATTTCAGGACTGTCCGTTTATAAAAATTATTCATTTGTATGACAATGAAAAACAGGTCTGGATCAGTGCTTTTCTTCACTGCTTGCAATTAATAAGTCCTTAACAAAATTATAAACAGCAAAATTAAATCAAATTTCCTATTCGAAAGTTAGTCTATTTTCGTACAATCACTCTACTAGATGTAATTACATGTTACAATTTTTTTTCTAATGTGCCCTCACCCCCAGCTACGTACAGTGCCACAAATAGAATGAGGATCTGATTTCCCAGCAAATAGAATGAAAACAGGAAAATCTATGAAGTGTGGAGCATTTGTTCCGTCATTTTTATTTATAATGAGCAAAATAAAGATTTATATCTTAAAGATTTTTCCACTAAATTTAAAATACCTTCAAACCAGATAACACGGTTATATAGAACTATTCATTTGAGTCCTCTTGTTGTCCCCGGACTTTTAAAATAGGCAAAACTTGGGAATATGAACGCTAATAGAGACCTTGCCTAGCATGCACAAGGCACTGGATCCAACCCTTAGGGATTCAAAATAAGTAAATAAAATGCATCTTGCTTTCATGGCTATCTTTGCTATATTTTTGCTTTCCCTTCCTCTCCCTTCTCTCTCTCCCTCCCCCATTCTTCCCTTCCCTTCTTACTCTCCCTCTCCTCCTCCATTTTCCCCTCCCTCTTCCTGCCCCTCTCTTTTTTGGGGGGTTTTAAAGACAGGGTTTTTCCTGTCCTGGAACTCACTATGTAGACCATAGACCAGACTGGCCACTAACCTAGAGATCCATCTGCCTCTGCCTCTGAAGTGCTGAGATTAAAGACTTGCATTACCACCACCCACCCTCCCCTTTTCATCTTTCCTGCCTTTTTTTCTTTTTGAGACACGGTCTCAAAACTCAGCTTAGACTGGCCTTGAATGAACCATGCAGCCCAGACAAGTCTCAAATTCACAATGATCCCCTTGCCTCAGCCACCCAAGTGCTAGGATTTTAGGCATGAGCCACCATACTCAGGCTGGGTGACTGTAATCCTTTCCCAAACTCTAGGATCCTTCTGCCACATTCCATCTCCATAGACTCTCAGAGTGAAACCTTCATTAATCAAATAATTTTTACTCAGTTTCATTTTGTACATATGTAGTATTTTTTATATTTTAAAATAAAATTTTCATTAGTTTTTAAGATTATAATTGCACGATTTCCTCCTTCCCTTCCTCCCATATACTCCTCCTTGCTCTCTTACAAATGTGTGACCTATTCTTACTAATTGTTGTTACATGTATATGCATATGTGTATTCATGCATATTCCTAAATACGTAAATACAATCTTCTCAGTCTGTTTAATGTTACTTGTATGTATGGTTTCGATACCAATGGCCTCTGGTATCGGGTAAGCAACTGGTGTGTTCTTCCCGACAGAAGGCTATGTCTCCCCCACACAGTATTGCTTAGTTACCTGTTGTCTTAGTCAGGGTCACTATTGCTGTAATGAAACACCAGGACCAAAAGCAACTTGGGAGGGAAAGGATGTATTTGTCTTACATATCCCAAATCACAGTCTGTTGAGGGAAGTCAAGGCAGATATTAAAGCAGGGCAGGAACCTGGAAGCAAGAGTGGATGCAGAGGCCATGGAGGAATGCTGCTAACTGGCTTGCTCCCTTCACTTACTCAGCCTCTTATGGCCCCCGAGGACCACCAGCCCAGGGATGGCGCCACCATTCACACAATGGGCTGGGCCCTCCCACATCAATCACTAATTTAGAAAATGCCTTGCAAGCCTGCCTACATCCTGGTCTTAAATGGAGGCTTTTTCTCAATTGAGTCTCCCTCCTCTTAGAAGACTCTAGCTTGTGTCAAGTTGACATAAAAGTAGCCAGCACACCTGTAGTTCTTTGTGTAGGACTGAGGTTATTTGGGCTTCCTCCCATCCACCTTAACACATCCATTGCTATTGCCCTTGTTCAGGTAATGTTTAAGTAGTCTTATTGGTGAGATTTTACAGGCGTAGCTTCTGATGTTACTAGGAGACACAACCCTCACAGCAAACTCTATGATCCTCTGATTCTTCCAATCTTTCTGCCCCCTCTTTGGCAATGTTCCCTGAGCCTTAGGTCAGGAGTGTTTTGTGGATATTTACATTGGGGATAGGGACCACAATTCTACATTTTGATTGGTTGTGGTTTTCTGTAGTGGTGTCCATCTGTTGCAAAAGGGATTTTCCCTGAGGAGCATTGAAGACTATGGTTATCTGCATTTGTAAGGACAAATTTTTAGAATAGTTAGGGATTCTCCTGGTTTAGTAAAGCAGTGGTTGTAGGTTCTCCAAGATCTACAATGTCACTAGCCCTGGGTAGCTGGCTAGGTTTCCAGACCAGGTATGGTTTCCCACTTGCTGGCAGCTGTTTATTACCATATGAATATGCACGGCACCGCTGCACCCTTAGGGCTATTGTGCCATGCTGGTTGTGGCTGTGGTTCCTAAGTGTATATATGTGTGTGCCTGATGGTTCATGCACGCGCAAGTGTGTGCAGGTGTGCGTGTGTGTACATGCATGTGGAGGCCAGGGGTTAACACTGGATGCCTTCCTCAGTCCCTCTCCTCATTTTTTTGAGACAGAGTCTCTCCCTGAATCTGGAGCAATCAATTAAGCAGGATTGCATGGCCAACAAGCTGCACAGACCCTCCTGTCTCTGACTTCCCTGCAGTGGGATTTCAAACACCCTGATTTTTACGTGGATACTGGAGGTAAAACTCAGGTCCTCATACACAGCAGGCACTGCACCAACCAAACCATCACCCCAGCCCTTAGCTTGATGTGTTTTTGTTGTATTATGAGTCAAAGAGATGATGATGGGAAAAGACCAAACCCTTTATTTGTACTTTTGGCAAAGAGTGAAGACTGGAAACATCTTCTTAAAGCAGCAGTGTCTCCCCTCATGGCTGCACAAGCTGCTGTCATTTCCATTGTGCAGTCTGCTCCTCAGTGCCTGGAAGGGAGCTGTTGTCCCCAAGGGTGGTGGTGCCACCATTTAGTGTCTTAGTTATGCCCTCCATTGCTGTGATCAAACACCATGACTAAAAGGCAGGTTGGGAGGAAAAGGTTTATTTGGCTTATACTTCCACATCACTGTTCATCATGGGAGGAAATCAGGGCAGGAACCTGGAGGCAGGAGCTGATGCAGAGGCCATGGAGGGGTGGTACTTACTGGCTTCCTTTACATGGCTTGATTAGCCTGATTTCTTACAGAACTCAGGGCCTCTAGCCCATCCACAATGGGCTGAACCTCCCTCAGTTGATCACTAATTAAGAAAATACCTTATAGCTGGATCATATGGAGGCATTTTCTCAATCGAGGTTTCCTTCTTTCAGATAACTCTAGCATGTGTCTAGTTGACATGCAACTCAGCAGAACAGGTATTGCCTCTAAATCTATGAAAGCTTTACCTAGCCTATAACAACACTGGGGAAAATACCAGCTACATAGTAACCCCTAGATAGCACTGTGTGCTATATCATGAGCTGAAGTACATCTTAGCCCAGTAATTATTTTAAGCTAAAACCCCCAAAGAATCAACAGCTTAAAAATGCTCTATTTAAACTTTTTTTTTAACTGCTGGGTGGTGGCACATGGCTTTAATCCCAGTACTCAGAAGGCAGAGGCGGGTAGATCTCTGTGAGTTCACAATCAACTTGGTCTACGTAGTGAGTTCCAGGCCAACCAGGATTACGCAGTGAAGCCCTGTCTTGAAAAACCAACCAATCAACCAACCAACCAACAACAACAACAACAAAAAACCCAAAAATAAAAACAGAAACTTCTTTTACTGATTTAAATTGCAGATTCCAGAAATTATAATTATCATAAACCTCTTTATAGTAGCTTTACATCTTGTGGAGCTGAACCATGAGCATAGCAATGAGTAATCATTTAAACTGAGACTCCTGGCTTTCCATCTTCCATCTGTAGAAGCCCTTTCTCCCACCCTGTCTTCCCCCACGTAGTTGCAAACCCTTTTCCATAACCGTGTGGGGAGCCATTGTGTCTAAAGGCCTCTGTGCACACCGAGGCACACACACGAGACTCGTCTCTTCTGTTCCTCTGTCCATGGCAATTAAATCCAGTACCCTCCTCCCTGCACACACAGACACAGAAAATGGACAGATTCTCCTATTACCAGCATCATCCTAACCTTGCCTCAACCCTATTGCCCCCCCCTTTATTCAGGTGAAGAAACTAAGCCTTGAAGATGTTCAGAAAATGCCCCACCGATACACAGTAGTTACATTGCAAAGGCAGGCTTTGAAGTTTGGATTCTGATTTCCTGACACGCTGAGATGGGATGCCAGCATCCTGGAATAACCAGGCAGTGGGTGCTATTTCCCTTCCCCCCTGGATGCTTACAAGTGTCTGCTTGGTTCAGGATAACTCAGAAAAAGGTTCCAGAGGAGGTCCTGGGAAAGGCAAGAGCTGGGGGAGTGTTGTTCTCCTACAGACTGTAGTACCTGTGTTCAGACATCAAGGGCAGAGGGACAGGGGAGAAAAGATGTTTGTGTATCTTTGTGTGATCATTCACCTGCTCTGAACCTCAGACCCCCTGAAAGACTGTTTGTGGACCAAAGACGCTCAACTATTTTCTGAGCTTAACACCCAGCATATATGTTTTGTCAAGTACAAAAGTGTTAGGCCACATTCATAGCTATTCTGAGAAACACCTGCCTATAGCTTTACATTAGTAATAATAACCTAGATTATAGAAAATCAGTTATTTTTCATCTACCAGGAAAGTATCTCTGTACTGTGGTCTATCTGAGTTCAAAGGAAATGAATGGCCACAAAAGATGGCAGCCGCTGTGTCATTCCCCAGATGCTGGGTCTGACTTGCCTCTTCTCTTAGCTCTTGCTTCTTTCCTTCTTGACATATACAAACAGCAACCTGGAGAGACACTGGGGAATATTTCCTACTTGTATAATCTTGAATATAAAGGAAAAACTACAGTCAAATAAAGTTACCAGGATATGGATGGATGCCTACAAAACAAAGATTCAGCTGCAGCAGCAAAGGAAGAACCTGGGAGTATCTTAAATTGAGCGGTAGCTTTCATGGCCCCCTGGGGCTGCTCTGCAGAGGCAGCTAATAACCTGCCTGAGCGATCAAATCAATGCTCATGACATTTCTCTTTGGCCATCTTTTCCTTTGGTGGTTCTCTCAATCCTTGTATTCAACAGGAAGACAATGGAATCATTTCCTTGGGGTGGGGAATATTCCTACCAAACAGTAATACATTATTTGCTATTCAAGTGGAATTTTCTAATTAAATTATGATTCCACAGTATAAGGGTAAAGCTTATCACTGGTATCATCTGGCGTCTTTAACATACTCACACATCTTTATCCAATTGACTCATGCCCATGCATCGTCTAACAGAGAATGTGGAATAAATCACCCCGGCAGGCAGGGAAATACTTGTTGCTATATCCAGCATAGGTTGAGATAGGGGAGATGGTGAGTGAGCTGTTCACCTTCCACAAGTGCGTTCCCTGAGAAAAACATCTGATATTTCCTAGAACATAGACTAGTTACATGTCTGTTGACAGGGACTCAAACTTGAAACACTCCAAACCTGGTGATCGCCTAACACACTCTGGTGTTGCTACAGACTGAACCGACTCTGTTAGGAAGTCCGGGAGCCATCAAGTAGTCTTTGTGCTTGCAAGAGAGGCCGGTACCACTGGCCTTCTAGAATTTCTCTTCCAGGAGACAGCAAACAATCCCTCCCTTAGCTTGCCTCTCAAGTTAAAAGGAGATGGGAAGTGTGAGGCGAGTCAGGAGCTCTCTGACTGAGTCAGTGGCTGAACTTGAAACCCATCCAACAGATATGGGTCAGTGTTGACTGTGTTTAAAAGACAAACCCAACCCTGGAGTTCCTCAGGTTTCAGGAACACTGAAGCACCTTGCTGCTTGGCAATTTCGACAGCGGCTTGAAGTCTTCTTCTGGCTGCGTCCTTCTTGACCAGGAAAACGACATCTGAGTGAGTGATTATCTACTAAATAGGGACTGGTGACCTTTGTGATTTTTCTAGGACCCCTTCCCCCCACAAAAGCCTTTCTTGCCCTGGTCAAAGGCTGAGTGTCCCCTCTCTGAAGAGTCGCTGTGCATGAGTCTCACCCTAAAGCATCTGCTGTCTCATACAGCACTTGCAGTATTGGTTCATGGGGGTCATTATTTTTTGTGGGGGTCACTCTGTTGGCCATGCAATAAGAAGAGAACAGAGAGAAGACTACAATAGAAAGCCCTTCGAGGAAAACGGTGACAAAATCCTATGTATGTAGAAGAGCCCACCAGCTAAGTCATCAACAGCATTAGACTTGGTTATCAATTAGGTACTTATGAAGCAAGGTGGCAGGGGGTATAACGAGATGGTTGTCAGGTGGTGGGGCCACATGCCAAAGGAGGGATGGTAGAGAATATGGGAACTGAGGCATAAGACAAAGAACAGTAATTTATCATTGAACATGCTGAGGTAGGACTTAAATGAATACAGGATTAGTTTCCTCAGGTATACTGGACAAGGGACCCCTAAAATAGTCAATGGGGTCTGGGAGGGAAGTAGAAGACCCAAATAACCATTCCACGGAAGAAGCAGAAATTTTTAAAAATTTAACACCCACAATGCACTGGCTTCAGTTCTCAGCACTGATCAAATGAAAAAGACATTAAGAACCAAGGATAAGTTCTGTATGGAGCCACAATTGCGGGTCTCTGCTCTGCAGGATGGTGTTTGTGGAAGTTGTCAAGAATGACGTGTACTTTAAGAGGCACCAAGTGAGATTTAGAAGGCGGCGAGAGGGTAAAGCTGGCTACTATGCTTGGAAAAGATTGGTGATCCAGGACAAAAATAAGTACAACACACCCAAATACAGGATGATAGTTCTTGTAAAGAACAGAAATCCCATCTGCCAGATTGGAGACACCTGTATAGAAGGGGATATGATTATCTGTGTACCATATGCGCAGGAACTGCCAAAATACAGTGTGAAAGCTGGCCTGACAAAGAATGCTGCAGCCTACTGCACTGGCCTGCTGCTGGTCTGCAGGCTTCTCAGTAGGTTCTGTATGGATAAGATCTGTGAAGGCCAAGTGGAGGTGACCGAGATGAATACACCATGGAAAGCACTGTTGGTCAGCCTGGCGCCTTCACTTGCTATTTGGATGCAGGTCTTACCTGAACGACCAAGTTTTGGGGGCCCTAAAGGGAGCTGTGGATGGAGGTTTGTCTATTCCTCATAGTACCAAATGATTCCCGGGTTATGATTCTGAAAGCAAGGAGTTCAATGCAAAAGTACATTGGAAGCATATCATGGGTCAGAATGTTGCAGAATTCATGTGTTGTTTCACAGAGGTAGATGGAGATGCTTATAGAACAGTTCTCTGGGTACACAAAGAACAACACAACTCCAGACATGACGGAGGAGATGCGTAAGAAGGCTCATGCTGCCATCAGAGAGAATCCAGCCTCTGAGAAGAAGCCCAAAAGAAGAGAAGAAGAAGGAGGAGGAAGAGGAGAAGGAGGAGGAGGAGGAGGAGGAGGAGGNNNNAGGAGGAGGAGGAGGTGGGGCTGTCCCCAAATGTTCCTCACCCAGAAGAAAGATCGGATTGCTTAAAAGAAGGCAAGCTTCCTCAGAGCTCAGGAACAGGTTACTAAGAGCTAAAGCAATTTTATGTGTGGATGTTTTTATAAAGATAAAAAACTTATGGACCAAGTTCTCCCCCACAAAAAAGAACCAAGGATAAGGTGAAATAACTCACAAGAGGCTTGGAAACGAATGGTGACTGGCAAGAACTATCTCAGAGGGGTGAGGAAGACAGAACTTGAGGATGTGGCTTAAGGAATGAATGGTGGGTGGAAAAATGGAAGAAAGGAACAGTCTTCTTGTCTCCTAGAGGACGGGAGTAAAGGAGAAAGTGTGCTGGAGAGGGTCATGCCACGTGTAGGAGCCAAGAAAGGGAGTCAATGTTGTCATTCATGGAAGGTAAAGAACTCCAAGATGGGCAGAGAATGAATTTCTGGACAGCAGGAAGTCCTTGAAAATCAGGAAGAACTGGGCTGTGACCATAGGGGGAGGAATTCCTATGTAAAAATTCAGGACGGATGATGCTATAAGACCCAATATCCAAGGAAGAAGATGGGTAGAGATCAAAAGACATGGATGCGAAATCATATCCAGGTGCCGGCTTCTCTCTTTTTCTCAAAAGGAAAAAACAAAATCACCTTTTCAAGAGAATAGGGGTGGGAAGGCAGCTTGAAGAGAGTGAGGAAGGTGTGTCTTGTGATGTCCCTCCCCCACAGCCATGCAGTAACTGTGCTTTGTGACTGTCACCACTGTATGAAGTGGTCATAGATGTTCCCATTTCACATATGGGAAGAGCTGGGCCTCAAAGACATTTATCTTTGGCCCAGGTAAGAATTATCAAGTCTGTGGGGAGGTGGGATGCTCGATCAATACCCATCAAACGAATGGGCTGCATAGGCTACACTCTCCAACTTGTTACACCTGTGTGTGATGCTCCCTTCAACAGAAGTTTTGCTAATGAGTCTATATTCTCATGTAGCAATAAGCTCCAAGAGAAGTCGCAATCATGAAAACCACAAAACTTGGCTGAACAAGGAAATGCCAGGGCTACTTTATTTACTCCAAACAGAAAAGCTGCTCTCCTGATTATGACTAATTGGAAAATAAGATTTAGTTGGACAAAGCCCTTGAAGCTCCTGTGTCTAGCGCTTCCAGCAAGGACCTCCCTGCATTGGAATTGATGTGTGCTCAGTCTCAGTTTCATCGTGGATACTATCTGGATGAAAAATCCTGCCAAAACATTTCACTGAAGGATTTACAATAGGCTTTCCAAGGCTCTAGCTGAAGGGCAGCAGCTGATGTCAGCGTGAGCCTGCTGGCATTTGCCAGTTCATCTGGCTGAATAAAAAGTAACCAATTGTGTCTTTGGGAACCCTGCATGTTCTTCATAGTTGTAAGCCAAAATCTAATGTGTGTTCTTCTCACCATTATGTCAGCGAAAGAGAACTGTGCAAATAATAAAATGTCATGGAATGTGCAAATAGGGCATTGGCTCCCAAGTTCCTGTGGGTAGGAATTTGACTTTTCCCGATAGTCATTTCAGGGAACTGCACCAATGTTTGGCACATGACATGGGCTTTATTTTTTCTCCTAGAGCAGAGTGCAGGCCTGTCACTGGATGATGCTGTGTGCATGAACACTCTTAATTCTTTATTGAAGTTCTGGATGAATTATTAATCCTGGAGAAAAATCCATAGCTGGAGTTGTCTGTCGTTGCAGCGGGAGGAGAATGACTAAGTAACCCATGTAGGTAGTCTTCCTACATCATCATCCTCTTTCCCCCTTTGAGTATTAGATTCTGCAGCTCTCCCAAGCTATGGCTGTGAGTCCTATTCTATTCCTGACTTATGGTTTGACCTCAAGATGAGTCACTTAATCTCAGTTTGGTACTTGTTTCCCCTTCAGTGAGAGCCAAAGGGGCCTGGCTACGCAGCCAGCAAATCATCAGGCCTGAAAACGGGATGTGTCACTCAGTGCCATCCATCATTTCTGTGAGGCCAACAGAAATGAATCACAGATACAAAGCCCCAGTGGATTTCCCCAGCTCCTACCAAATTATCCCTTTGGGGTGGCTAAGCCAGCGCAGAGTGCAGTGAAGGGGAAAAGATAGGGAGCTGGGGATGGCTGCCCTAAACCCAAAGGGGGAAAGTGTGGCAACAGAGGGCAGGGGGCAGGGTAGAGATACCACTCTGGCTGGAACGGCTGTGAATAGCTCTAGCTCGCACCCTTGGAGAGAGGACACCAGCCTCTGCTTTTCATAGATAAGCACAGAAGACAACATGTGGGCTCTCCAGCCCTTGGCACTTAAAAATCAAGTGACTTTACATGCAAGTTTGTAGAATAATGAGATACACACACACACACACACACACACACACACACCCCACACACATCATAAGGCCTACAGGAGCAATGTGAAAGAGGGCTGTGCAGTGGGTCTCAGAGAGAAGTGCCCAAAGAGCAAAGGCCGAGACGGGATTGGCTCCTTTTCCCTTAAGTCTATTTTCCCCAGGGAGTGAAAAAGGCCCGCAGAGACGAAGGCCCACAACCCTATGAGAACAATCTAGAAAGGTCCAGGGCAGATAACACACCTTCACTACCACAGAATTAAGAGAGGACCACAGAGTATGATCCATTGTCATGGCTGTGGTCACATGTAGTAATAGGGGGAGCGGGCCCTGCTTTTCGTCCAGCCCAGCTCCCGCAC
>LOEQ01000465.1:332631-342655 GCA_001685075.1 Bramus lutescens | reverse complement strand
ATTAACCAATGAAAGTAACACATAGACAGATGACCCTCCTACATCAGTCACAGTCCTGAAAGTGGCACAAGGACAGTCAGAAACCTTGCAGACACTGCATTACCAATCTCTAGAACAGAGGCCCCGGCTAATCAGAGGGCAGACATGGAGTGTGCCCACACTATCTTCCTGGTCATGCTTGCACGCAGGGTTCTCCAGGCACCAGAAGAAGGCTTCTGAGTCCACATCACCTTGCAGCTATGCTCACAGCACCATCGGGCTAACAGCAGTAACTGATGGGCACTTCAATCACACATAAAAGTCTCTAACATTTTATGTGCCACGCTATAAATCTCACCTGTAGCAGCCAGTGTGACTGATGAGACAGGTCCTCAGCGCAGCAGAGTGTCTCCAGAACCTCTCATGTGACAGCCGTTGAACTGTATCCTTGTCTGTGACAGTGTTTATAAGCTCTGTGAGCCATAGTAGGAAGTCAATAAATATGCCATATGATAAAACAGTTAAATCATAAACAGTGCTTGGCACACATTTAGGAGAGAAATGGTAATTTCTCAATGTTTAAAAGGAAAAAAAATGAAAGCAATAATATGCTGTTTAAAAGAACAATCCAGGGACTGGCCAGGTAGTTTAATTATTTACACACTTGCCATGCACACATGAGGACCTGTGTTTGATTCCCAGGACCCACATAGAAAGCCAAACACGATGGCCTACTCTTTAATCCTAGCACTGATACCAAGACAGTCAGATTCCTGGGACTTGCCATCTAGCCAATGTATCCTAGCCAAGTGAGCTCCAGGCCAGAGGGAGACACTGTCTCCAAAGTGAACACACAAAAAGTGGATGAAACCTGAGGAACAGCGCACATACATCCTCTAGACTCCACACACCCATACGCATGCACGCATGCATGCGCGCATGTGCACGAGCATGCATACGCACATATATACAGTGTATCGCAAGCATATCAGATTGAGACTTCTATTTTATTCCTTTGTCAAAGTCCATTCAAATGGAGACTTTGGCTTTAGGTTCAAGTGCAGTGGAGAGAGCCTTCAGTCTCCTGTTGGACACAATTGAGATCGGATCCAATCTAGCTATTTGCTTTTCGGTTTGCTGCTCTGCTATAGGTGTTCAAGGGAAGGGGCGGGGCAATCATCTCCGTTATCCCAAAGTCATGGGGTGGATAACCAGATGTGGGTAATGACTCTTGTACGGATCAGTACTATCGAATGCTGATAATCTTTAACTTTCCTTACTGTTCATGCTGTTGTTCCTGCTGCTTTCTCCAGTGGGGAGCAGTGGCCAGCATGCTCATTTGCCTTCCTTTTGGTAACAGCACCTGGGTTTTCCTTCAGGGAGCCATTTCACCCTTGTCTTCAAGATAGAGGTCAATGCATATGGGTGACTCTACCAATGGGCACAAGAGATCTAGTTTGGGCTAATCAGAGCTCAACACTCATGCTCCATCTCTGACATTCTCTCTCTCTTCTTCTTGGGGTTGATAGCTGATGGGTGGTCTGCCATCTCTGTTCCATGAGACAACAAGATGGGCAGAAGTCTCCTGAGAGAGACAAAACGACAACATCATCTGAGCCTCCCTTTTAGAGAAACCTGTTTGGAACCAAATTCTACCTAGAATTAAAAATTTTCTAATGTACAAAATTCTTCTTATTTTTTTTTCTTCCTTCAGTTACTTACAATTAAAGTTTCCAAACCCAAAGAGGAGCAAAAGGAATGGTAAGTGGGTATCTGGATTTCTTCTAAATTTATCAACTGTTAACAACTTGATACACAATTATCTCTATGGACCTTCTATGTATCACTATATATTGCTATATCTACCTGTCTTTCTTTAGCATCCATCTGCCAGTCTCTGTCTGCCAGTCTGCTGTCTGCCTGCCTGCCCATTTATCTATCCATCTTCTCATTTTCTTTTGTGACTATGCAACACCAGTAGCAGCATCGTGCTAAGAAAATTAAAATCCATTCGGTGGCTTATTTCAAAATTTCCCCAGTTTTTCTGAAAATACTTTTTATTTCATTTAATTTTTCCCTTAAGAGTCATCAGCCAGATGGCATTGCTACGTTTGGTGGGGTTTATCTGTTTCTTTGTATGTTTTGGTGTTTTGTCTCTTTTAACTTACAACAGTGTCCTGGATTTCATTTAATGACATTGTGTGCTGGCTAATTTTATGTCAACTTAACACAGGTTAGAGCCATCTGGGAAGAAGGAACCCCAAGTGAGAAAAGGTTTCCATTAAGACTGGTCTGCAGACAAGCCTGTAGGGCATTTTCTCAATTAGTGATTGATGGGGCAGGGCCCAGCCCATTGTGGGTGTGGTCACTGTGGGCTGGTGGGCCTGGGTGCTATAACAAAGCAGGCTGAGCAAGCCATAGGGAACAAGCCAGTGAACAGCACCCCTCCATGGCCTCAGCATCAGCTCCTGCCTCCAGGTCCCTGCCCTATTTGAGTTCCTGTCCTTCAGTGATAGACTATGGATGTGAAAGCAGAAGCCAAATAAAACCTTTCTTCCGTAACATTTTTTTTTTGTCATGGAGTTTTATTATAGCAATAAATAAAAAAAATCCTAGTAACCCTGACTAAGACATATTGTATTCTAGTTCATAGTTTAGAACCCAGACGAGTTGTCTTACAAAACGTACTGCATCCTGGGTTTGTCTGATTACTTACTCAAGTTTACAGCCATAATTTTAACAAAAATTCTTCCTATGTGGCATGTTATAGTCAATTCTGTACCTGGCTCTCTCTCTCTCTCTCTATGTAATGGGAGTCACTTCAGTTGCCTTATAATGATGTTCCCATGCTTGCAATTATAAAATCAATAGAATTATAAAAGTATTTAAATAAAAATTTAAATAATGCATATTAATTTCCCCTATAATTTATTAGATTAATCTGCTAAGGCTAGATAGTAAAGCTGTTCATTAGTTTTTCTAAGTTTGCCACAGTGAAAATCCCACACACGTGTTGTTTCAGACATTTGCAGTTCTATCTGGGAATAGATCCTATAATAGCGCTGGGCCAATGGGAAATGTATATGTAGTTTTTAAAAATATTGTCAAACTCCCTTCTGTAGAAAACTGGCAACATCTCTTGACACACAGTGTTCTCCCTTAGGGAAAGCTCACTCATACTATGGGTCACTGAGGTTTCCCCTAACGTCGGTAAGGAACTGCCTGCTTCTCATTGATCCTTTTTGGCTTCATATCACATAGCACTGTTTGTAGAGGTGCTTGGGTACTGAGCTAGTGAATGAACGCATCTATGAATGGACAAACTGTTCTTTCCCACGACATCAGCACTCACACTCTTGTCGGGAAACTGAGCCCCAAATCCAGTGAGAACACCTTTCAAGGCCACTGTCCCAGTCAGCGCAGAGGGCTTACTGGACCGACGGCTGTGCGAGCAAGCAGGAAAAGGTAAAGGTGTTACTTCGGTGCCTGAAATAGCAACCAAAACACATTTGGTTAGCACCCACAGCACGCCGAGTAAGCCGGATACCAAAACTAAAGAGGTCGTTCTCGGGCTAGGGCAGTCACATGTAACCCAGATACTCAGAAGACTAAGGCTGAAAGATGGTAAACCCAAGGCCAGGAGAGACTACAAAGGGAATTCTAGGCCAGGCTGGGCTACATAATGAGAACCTTCCCTCCCGATAACAAAGCAAAGGAAGGTTCCAGAGCTCAACTCAAATTTGCAATGCAGATGTCTGTGGGATGTGAGACCCACGTGCACAGACAATAACAAGAAAAGGCTTGTGTGGTGAGTGCCCAGTGGATAGTGTAGAAGTTTTGAATGTAGTGCAAGTTACAAGGAGGAAGACCAAACTGCACTCTGGGTGTGGCTGGGCAGGAAGTCAAATCAGAGAGGACCTTGGGGAAAAATAGGGCAGCCCGTGGTGCTGTTGAGCAACAGGAAGTGAACCAGGGTGGCTGGAGCAGGGAGGTCGTACAGGAGAGCGCCGGGCACACATTGGAATTTGCGGTTTGTGGCTAAATTCAGAGGAAGGTCTGCTAAGAAATATGGTGGCTCACAATTGCAATGGTTTTCATTTGAACAAAAGTCTACATGCTTTCCCACGACCCTCGTTTCTTTGTCTTTGGAGTGGTCCTTCCCGATCCCTGGTTAGTCTAGGAAACAGTCAGGCATCCTCGCCACAGTTGAACCACTCACGGCCGGCTTTCTACCCAGGCAGGAGCAATCAGTCCCCATCAGATATGCACGTGGATGAGGAAGAACGAAGGCCCCCCCTTCCTGGAACTGTTGGGCTGGGAGCCGGTAGGTGTGGAGCCCCGAGTGGCATTGCCCATCTCATGGGGAAAGCCCGCCCACACGGAGAGTGAAAAGGGAGCTAAGCAAGGCAGAGCAGGATGTTGGAAGGACAGACAGAGTTCCTTCAGGCTGGGGTGTCCTGTACCAGCAACCCTCCCTGGACTTGCCAGCTCTCTGGAAACCAGAGAGTTCTCTTTCTGTTCCAGCTAACTTGAGATTGGTTTCTCTCACTTTCATCTCAAAGATGCCTGAACAACACGGGAAGCTTCGACTTCACCCCATAGATCAAAGCTTCCCAAAGTCGTTTCCTTTGATCGCTGGTCCCCTAAGCCCTTTTTTGAAAAAGAAGAATTTGCATAGTAAATCTAGTTTGAGAATACTGCCTTCTAAAGCCTCCCCTGTGGGTACATTAGTGTAGTAACATATTAAACACCAAAAGGTTCTCCTTCCTCGGGAGCCTTCAGTGTGTCCTTCCACACCACTGTGCACTGTCCCCACCCTGTTCTCTGTCCTAGGAGGTTGACCTGATGCTTGGAATTAACAGACACCTCACCTTTGGCCCTAACTGGATTTGGATGAGCAAAGTTGGCATCATGGAGTCAGGCAAAGGGAGGAGGATTTTCCAGTGTTCATTCTCCTCGTGCCACCCAGCCCAGTCACGGTGGGCTGGTTGTGTCTCTCCTCTCAGGGCCCAGTCGCTGCTGGACATCGCAGACTCTTCTTTCTCTCTCTGGCTTTGTAAGTGGTTGGTGGCTCCCTGCTGCTGGGACAAGCCCAGAGCCTTTGCACCCCTCTCTGTGGCTTTCTCAAACCCTGTCTGTCATTTGCTAAACTGTTCTGAGATTAGTAATTTAGCGTGTTATGCTTCCTTCCAGGGTCTGTTTGAAATAGTATTCCCAATTAACACATTATCTCCTACACCCATTAAACCTGTAGCTTGTTTTAAACGGGAAAACACCTATCAATGTGCAACTGAACAGAAAAGTTTCAACCACATGCTTTTCTAGAGGCCTTGAAAAGGCAGCGTCTTGGTCTCAGGATTCTAGAAGGATGAAAGTAGTAGGACTCCCCCCCCCACTTTCTTAGCTTGTTACTTCCTCCTGCAACCAGCCAGACGGTCACATTAGGCCTCAGCTTTTAGTACTTCTGCCCCTCTTCCTGCTCTTTTCCTACCCAAAGCCCACCCTTTTAAAGAAATGGTCCAGTGTGTGCCGCCATTCACCCACCAATAATCTCCAAAGTTCTGCCCTCAGCCTGGCCCTTTCATTCACACAGCCACTGTGTTTCCCCCTCATCCCTACGGATAAAGGGTAGATTTTAATCCCTTGCACGGGTAAGTCAATTTTCTTGTTTGATATCATCTCTCATATCCCACAATTTCTACCAAAAACATACTGTTTTACATAGACACTGTAACTCCTTTGTCCCCACTAATTTGGAAATTAAACTGTACCCCTACACACAAACACACACACACACACACACGCAGCATGTGCCCACGCATGCATACACACAGGCACTCATTATGTTGCCCAGACTTGTCTTAAACCCTTGGATTCCTCACACCTCAGCCCCCTGGAATGACAGGCTCTCAACATAGTATTTAGCTGTCATTCTTTCATACGAAGTTCACATCTTGTTGTAGAAGTCATTTTCTGATCATCCCAGACAGGCGTGAGTTCTCAGGTTTCTGAGGGACTGGCACTAATTACCCGCTGAAGGGACTTTCAGGTATTCTGAAATCATGGTCCTGTCTGGGACTACTGTCCACATCCTAGGACTAGTTAACCCTGCACACATCTGTCACAGAACCTTAATAGACTGACAAGTGTTGCTGTGGACTGAGTTACATTCCACTCCTCAGCACCACAGGATGTGACCTTATATGGGAATGACGTAATTGCAGATGATATTAGTTAAAATGACTTCTTCCTGAAGTAAGGTAGATTCCTGATCCAATAAAACCAAAATCTTAAAACGCGGACCTTGGCCCACAAATAATGAGAATACCATGTGAAGACTGGAGTTTTGCTGCTACAAGCCAATGAGCACCAAATATAGTTAGCAGAGCATGTGAAGTTATAGAAGAAGCATGAACTTGCAGTCTCAGAAGGAACCAGCTCTACCGATATCGTAACTCAGCTTCCCAAACCGTCAGGCAGTCCGTTGCTGTGGTTCAAGCCACCTAGCTTGTACTTGGTTCTGTGCTTCCGTCCAAGCATCACAGACAACTCATGGAGAAGAGCCAAGTCTCGTGGCCACTTGGAAGAGGGTGTCCATCTCAGATCTTCCGCCGAGCCTTATGTCATTTCTGGCTAATTAATTCCCTTCTCTGAACCTCGAAGTTCTCCTCTGTAAATGTGGAGATAAAAATCTACCTTGGAAAGTTTCTGTAGGGATTAAAGAAGATAACATTAAGTTATTAGGCATAGTGCCCGACACAGTTAACACGTTTAATAAATGCTATGTCTTGTCTTCATAATCCTCTTGCTGTGCAAACGAGGTCAGACCTAGACATGCAAAGTGCCTGTTGGCACACATACAGCAAAGTGGCAACAAGTTAAAAATTAAACAAAAGCCAAGAGTCCCACTTCCAATGTACAGACATCAGTTCCCACGTCTTATCATGCACTGTGGAAGAGAACAATGAACACGGTGGCACTGATTAAAAGGCGTCTGATATATGTGCTTTATTTACTTAGCTGCAGCTGGAGAATTGAATTTAAGGAGTAGGGCTTTTGTGGACTTTTCCCCATTCACAGGTAGCTGAGATGAATTGTATCTAAAAGCAAAATATCCCTGCCTTTTTTTTGTGCCAAGTTTTTTTTTCCTTAAGGACGGTATAAATCATAATGCATACTTGTGTAGTGGACTAGACTTGGGAGCATAAATGAATGAGCAAAATCTGTAGGTAGGTTTATGGGATATCACTAATTCATGTGTTTGCTTGCAAAAACACTGCACAACTGCTACTAAATGATGCTGGGATTCATTTTAACCATGTAGCCCCCGGAAACACAGTGTCTTTGCCTTGCATGGGTCTCCCCACAACTCGCCCTTCTGGCTTTCTTTCCTTCCTTTTGAATCTGGCTTACATGGAGACTGCTGAGGAAGGAGTGGCTTCTTCACAGGTCGGATGAGACGCACGCCACTCCTGCCTCAGAGTGACACTTACTCTGATACTTAGACAAAAGTCAACATTGATCGTGTCTAATAAATTATGGTGTCCTTTCATCCGTTGGTGATCGACGCCCATGGTTTTTATGCGTTGCCATGTTCAGAAATCAATTGCGAACCAGAGAGGTGGGAAGGAAAGCTTGCTGCAGAGCTGGCAAGAGGCTGAGGACCCTATTTCATATGCTACGGGGGTCTCATGAATCTATCGCTGGAAGATGCAGATTGCTCAGTGAAAGCCTTGAGAAGAAAAGGGGCTTGTAAAGGGTGATTAAAATCTATGATCTCACCAGATTTTTCTGGTCTCTTCCATCGTGCCATGACAACTTGCATCAGGAACTTTTTTTCTGACTTGCAAAGGGTACTGAAGTACCTCCCTCCAGAACAGACACTTGGAGGCCCTTATTTCTGAGATGAAGATGCCAGGAAATTAAGTGAAAGTCAACATTGACCAGTCAGTCACCTTTAATTTTTTTTGTAGACCTAAGACCCCTCTCTAATAACCCCAGATTCATATACTATTTTTTGAGCCCCCTTCCCCCACAAAGGGATAAAATAAAGAGAGGGTATGGAGAAGATCCCATAAGCTGAGAAATAGCCCGTGCTGTCTGCATCTTCCTTAGGGACTGTAAGACTTCCCTGGGGCCACTGAGATAGGGTAGAAGGTAACCTTGATGGCTTTTCATCAAGGGATGGCTGCAAAGAACCTGCCTGTGGCTCTAAGCTTCCACAGTGCGGTATCCCCTGTCCCTTTTTGTTTCCCACAACCACATGGCTCAGAGTCTGGTTGACAAGAAGATCAAATATTCTGTGCCTTGACCCCGAGTGTGCGTCTGTCTTCTGTCTCAGGGTCGGTGCCCATAGGCCCGTGTTCAGTGTTCCTGGAGCTAGGTGACAGGGCAGGGTCTGAATGTCTCAGGTGCAAAGAGGCAAGACCTTCACCTGCATTCTTCCCCGGCAGAAGCGGAAGCCTCAGGCTGCACCCCTACTGGTTTCCAGAGTCCCCTGAAATCAGATTCACATCTCTTCCCTACTGTGCTTGTGGAGAAGGGGGTCCAGAGTGCTCAAAACATCTTTAGTTCCTTATTAAAGAGCTTGGGTCTTCATTTTTGTTGTTTTTGTTTTAGTTGAAATAATATTCCATCTTGGCCTTAGTAATTGCTAATGTGAGCTGTCGAATGTGAGGTTTTCGAGTGTGTATTAGCCCAATGTGACTCCCAGGTACCTAGTACTTGAAGCATAAAAACAAATCACTTCAGATGAACCATTGTAATAACCAAGCATGTTAACATAGATGATTTGCCCCTGAGATTATATTTTGATCTCAGTTATATTGGGCCTATGAAACTTGGCAGAATACTTTCCCTAACCGTGTATAACTTAATTCCTTTGATAGAACAGGATATACAGATAGCTACAAACAAGAGCATTAATCTAGCCATGATTGGAAGTGGAATTGCTAATGATCAGGGCAATGAGGAGGTCATTTTCTTTGCTTTAGAAATAACAAGAATTAGCCAGGTAGCGGTGGCACATGCCTTTAATAG
The DNA here is from genome assembly GCA_001685075.1 of Bramus lutescens. NCBI lineage: Eukaryota > Metazoa > Chordata > Mammalia > Rodentia > Cricetidae > Bramus > Bramus lutescens. The sequence goes on along the minus strand of LOEQ01000465.1, from coordinate 333,637 downwards.
CAGCACTCGGGAAGCAGAAGCAGGTGGATCTCTGTGAGTTCAAGGCCGGCCTGATCTACAAGAGCTAGTTCCAGGACAGCTAGGGCTACACAGAGAAACCCTGTCTCTAAAAACGAGAGAGAGAGAGAGAGAGAGAGAGAGAGAACAAGAATATGTGAGCTTGGGACATGGCTCAGCCAGTAGAGTGTCCACCTAGCATACATGAAGCCTAGCATTCGATCCCCAGCAAAGCACAAGGCTGGTGAGGTGAGGACAGGAGGTAGCTCCCTGGAAAGTCCGAGGTTGGTCTAGGATCCATGAGACTCTGCATCAATACATATGCCCTCAAAACAAGCAAACAAACAAAAAATAAAAATCTGATGATAATGAAAACTTGTAGAGCGGCAAAAAATGGAAAGAATATACATGAGAGACGTGGATAAATTGCATTATTGGGAAATAATTTTGTTTGTTTATTTATTTATTTTTTCTTGAATTAATCTTTTCTATTATATTGTGCAGACTATAGCAGAGGTTATATTCTCCGGCCAGTTTTGAGCAGTCTCTTTCATGTTGCCACAACATCGTCCCTACACCCTTGCAGTGTTTGTTCATCTCCTATATCCAGAAACATCTGCTCCACACCCTTCCAAATTCTCCACGCTGTCCGGGCCCTGGACTTCCTAGTTTGTAGTCACAACTCATTTTTCGGACAATGGTCCTCCAGCTCCTTTGGCGGCCTTCCAACTCTACATTTGGCTTCACTTCTTAGATTCACTTCCTACTTCCTATTTGTGGGGTAGGCTAATTTTTAGGTGTTTTGAGTAAATTCTTGTTTAGTCTAGCCAAACCCTGTCGTCTTTGCAACTGGGCATGAGTTTTCATGGCTGTCTCCCTTCCTTCCAAATAGCCATGCATTCAGAGTTCATTACTCTGAAGGATGAAAACTAGCAAAGATATGTTGCTTGGTTCTTTCTTTCTTTCTTTCTTTCTTTCTTTCTTTCTTTCTTTCTTTCTTTCTTTCTTT
>LOEQ01000465.1:321044-332517 GCA_001685075.1 Bramus lutescens | reverse complement strand
CTAGGGCAGGCTTTACGGCTGCACACCACATGCCTTGGACTCTCATGGCAATCCTGTGGACTGGGCACAGTGCTCTTCCAGGGAGCTTGGAACAGAACCTGAACAGTTCAGTAGGGCTTCATCATGTAGCGACTACCTTCCTAAAGAGCCTTCCACTGGATCAAATCAATAAGAACTCATTTAAATGATGACCAACTCTCAGAATCTTAAAGGGCTGGAGCAGAAACGACGGAATCAGCTGTTCTTTCTTATACAGAAAGAGTCAGACGCACTTCCCTAACACAAAGAGAGCTTTGAATGGTGAATCTACCCAGTGCATTTCCCCCAGAGAGCATACTACCACACTAGAGTTCTGTGGTCAATGAGAGCAAACATACTCCAAGAGCTTTCGGGAGGGAACTAGCCTTGAACAAGTTTTGTGATCTCCAAGAGGTCTAGACACCTGAAAATTTTCTTAAGAACCTAAGGGCAGATTTGAGAAGTGAAGCCACCAAATACAATAGAAATAGCTATATTCCAACAGTGTCCGTCACTAAGCAAGGGACACAGTCTGTGCCAAGTTTGCACAGGGATCCTGCAAAGGTGAAGGAGGAATCTCTAGCAGTCTGGATGCTTCCACTTCCTAGTCTTAACTGTGGTCCGTGACCAGCAACTAGAGTCTCTCTTGAAACACAGCTTTCCAGGCCTCCTCGTACCCAGTGGAACCACAGCCCGCACCACCTAGATTCCCCAGGACTCTATTTGAGAGATGGGCAAGCAATTGCTTCCTTTGCTTACGTTGGCATTTTTCCTTGTCTAGTTCCCACTGCCTTCAGTGTTACAAACGGGATTTTAAAAGGATGACAAATGAGAGTCGCATGGGAGCATGGACGTGGGTGTGCAGGAAAAGCCACTGCAGATCACGTGAGGGTTTTACTCCTTGGACCTAGTACAAAGCTTCCCAAGCTTTCCTGGATGCATTTGCATCAGTGCATCACATTGCAAAAGGGCCTGTGTCTGTAATTAAGAGACGCTGACAGGTGTGGCAGGGTGATTAGGTAGGTGCTTCTGCCCAAGGCTCAGGAAAGTCACCTTCACCCAGAAGTCTGGGTCTCACATGTGGGATGGGAACACTTGGTTTGTTCATGTATGTTTTAACCCACCCATAGAATACTTGGCTGCGCAGTGAAATGTGTGGCTTAGGACTCGACATCTTTCTAAAAACTATTTTTGAAGGATAACTATGAACAGTTGCATGTGAGCAGCTATCACGCAGGCTACATTTTATGCACTTCACACTTTTCCATTTGCCAGGTACTGAGTGGAGACAGGAGTCCCCGGATGTCTGTGGATGCTCATCCATGAACCAGGGCAGCTCCGAGCTTCTAAATCCCAATTAGGCTGCTCCAACAGGCTGAGATGTCACAACTGCAAACTAGTGGGGGGTTTTCTCTCCCATGGGAAGTCAAGAGAAGTGGGAAATATTTCAAGCAATTTGGCATGCTTGCATAACCCCTTTGCGCAAATCCCTGCACTAACAGTTTGCGCAATTAAAGTGAAAGTGGGTGAAAATGGACTGACCTCTCATGGTACACCGACCACACGCGTGGTTGACTCTGATGGATGAGTGTACTTTATGTCTGACCCATCCCCAGTGGCAGAGAACCAGAAAGGTGCCGACTTTCTATATAGTGAATGTATTGGAGGCGGGTTCTGGTGTAGCGTTAATGGCAATCAGAAGCTAAAGTGGAAGACATGACTGTATCAAATATGCACGTCTATGGCAAAGAGACACATCTGAAATCCAGACTGCAGAGGTAACTGCTTTTTCTGTGACAAGCATGGCTTTCCAGATAGTGTCTTCTAGACGCTGAGAAATACCCTAAATTTTGGGCCAAAATAGACTTAACTATTTGGTACCTGGGATTGGGAATTGTCACTAGCTTCATTAGAAATGTCATTCTGCAAGATGGAAAAAGTCATCATACGACAACATATATTTCTGTGCTTGGTGCCTTTTGTTATCTCTGCTAATCCCTTCCCTTTGTTCAGTAGAAAAATTTCAGGGCTGCTCTGCTAATATCATTATGCCATGACTCTTGAAAACATTGCTGAGATGCCATCAGATAGTTATAGTTTCCCTCTGACATTTTAGAAACTCTATGATTAAAGCGTAGAGTGTTTGTCATTTAATGACTAAAAATATCCACCAGAGGAATTTTTCTGGGATCGAATCACTACATATTCCAAACAGTTCAAGTGGATCTGGGCTACTTGGCAGAGGGGACAGTGAAAATGATCAATTAATAAACTGGAATTACAAACTAAACGGAGGCCGCAAGCCACTCTGCCTGGATCTGGGGGGGCTTTGTGCAAGGGGAGAGCATGAGAGAATAAGGCCGAGCCTGACTGTGAAGGTCATGGGCTGGCCCGCGCCTGCTTTGGGCAGAAGACGTATGTCGTGGCATCCTGGCAGGCGACTGTGTGAGTTCCCCTCCTCAGAAAGACTGCTCTGGCTCTAGCTGGAGGGCGGCTAGGAGGAAACAGGCTTCCTGGAGAAGACACTGGGAGCATGTGAAGAAAGCAGAGTGAAAATACGGAAAAGAACAAATGAAAACACCCGCTGGGTGGAGAGATGGAGGATGGAAGTTGGAGCAGCAGGAAAGAGAAGGTCGATGATAACTGCATCTATGTTTTGAGATTCAATGTGTGGTGGTTCCAGTCACCAAGTTAGTGATCACAGGAGCGAGAAGGAAGCCGGCCAGTGGTGGCGCACACCTTTAATCCCAGCACTCAGAAGGCAGAGGCAGGTGAAGTCCTCGAGTTCAAGGCCTGCTTAGTCTACAGAGTGAATACCAAGACGTCTAGGACTACAGAGGAAAACCCTGTATCTAACAACAACATCAAAAGCCAAAATGAAAAAGGAAGGAGAAGGGGAAAGGGAAAGGGAAAAGGAGGAGGAGGAAGAGGAAGAAGAAGAGGAGGAGGAGGAATAGGAGGAAGAGGAAGAGGAGGAGGAAGAGGAGGAGGAGGAAGAGGAGGAGGAAGAAGAGGAAGAGGAGGAGGACAAGGAGGAAGAGGAGGAAGGAATAAGGGGAATCAGGTACTGCTCAGCATACCCACACATGCCATGCATGTACAATCTGAGTCTGGTGTTAATGAGTGTGGTCTTGATAACTTTGGATTGAAATCTGTCTAGGATATTACTAAAGCATACTTCTGGGTGTGCTTACCTGGATGGAAGAAGAGGAAAAGGAGTCTGCATGCTTCCTCAGTCATGGCTTACACATCTCTACCCCGCCCAGCTCTTGCGCCATGATGTTCTGTTTCACACACCCCAGATCAACAGAGCCAACCAACTGTGTACTGAAGCCTTTGAAACTGTGGACCAAAATAAACAATCACTATCTTAAACTATGTTCCTCGAGAATTTTGTGGCCCCAGGGAAAACCTGACTAAAGTAGGGAAAACTGAGCCAGGGAGCCAGCAATTTATAGGCACTGCAATGGATTACAGTCTGTTGATGTGCGTGCCATTGCTTGTGTTCTTCAGCTTCCCAACATAGTAAAAAAAAAAATGCATGAGATAAATTAACTTCAAATGAATCTGGAGAGATGGGCTCGGTGGGTAAGAGAACTGGCTGCTCTTGCAAAGGACCCAAGTCTGATTCCCACCACCTGCATGGTGGCTCACGACCATCTGTGACTCCAGTTTCAGGAGATCTGATGCTCCCTTCTGACCTCGGTGGGCATTAGGCACCACTGGTCTCAGCCAGCACAGTAAACCATGGAGGGGAGCTATGGAAGAGGAAATGGTCATCTCATGGCAGCAGAAAGCAAAGAGAGAGAAGGAGGGACCTGGGATTCTAATACCCCCTTAAGGAGCATAACTTCAAGAACCTAGCTTTCACATATGAGACCCCATCTCCTGAAGATTCCACCACCTTCCAATACTGCCATTGGCTGGCATCCAAGCCTTTAATACATAGGCCTTTGTGAACTATTCCGGTCTAAACTATGGCATTGTTCCAGTGAGAAATTAGTATATATATATTTATATATTTCTTTATATTTAAATATATATGTATTTAAAGAAACAGAGAAGCAATGAAATGGACTTGAGAAAAGGCAGAAGTAGAAAGGAGTTTGAGGGAACTGTATTGACAATAGGAGATTTTAGGTCAGTTTGCAGAATTGTATGCTAAGAGAGATGTGAAGTAGGCTAAATTCCTGGAAGAATTGAGTTTGACTTAGGAGAAAGTGAGTCAGGTTCATTTTATTTTTTCAAGTACTATGGATTGAGCCCAGGGCCCTCTGTGTGATAGGCAAACACTGCCATTCGCTACACCACCAGCTCATAAGCTGAGATTGTAAAAGGGGTCAAGGAGTCATAATAGTTACACTGTGAGATATTATCTACCGTACAGCTGAGGATAGTATGGTCCTCATAGACAAAGCAGAAACTATGGGAAGAAACACAGTATTCATCCAAGTTGCTCTACATAGGGTGAAGATGTCAGTGGCTCTGTTGCACGTTTACCCAGTCTCACCATACAGCTCCCGGGGAGAGAGAGACAAATAGTAGCCTCTGCTCTGGAAACAGTTTGGAGAGATGGACTGGAAGCCAGGATGACTGGGGTGTCAGTCATCTGCAGAAGGGAGACACTAGTTCTCATGAGAGCTACCATCTCACAAGTGCTTTCCATGTGGCTTCAAATCCATTGTCCCCTTTGATCCTCAAAACATTATGAGTACGGTTTAAAAATAAGGAAAGTGAGTCTCAGAGACCTCAGGACTGTCCAAGTCCAGCAGAATAGCAAGGCAGAGTATGAATCCACATTTGTGGAACCTCCAAGCCTTTGTTCTTTTCATTTTTAAACTTTATTTTTATTTTATGTGCATTTTGACTGCATTTGTGTGTGAGGATGTTGGATCCTCTGGAACGGGAGTTACAGACAGTTGTGAGCTGCCATGTGGGTGCTGGGAACCAAACCCAGATCCTCTGGACGAGCAGTCAGTGCTCTTGACGGCTGAGCCATCCTTCCAACTGCCTTTGCTCTTTTCATAGCCACAAAATGGCCTGTGTCAGAAACATCTGTTCGCAAGCAGCAGGACCCCACCAATAGTCCTGTCCGGATCTGTTTCCTGTTCTGTTGCCATTACAAAATACCAATACTTATAAACAACAGAAATTTATCTTCTATAACTCCAACAACTGGAAAAGCCAAGATCACAGTGCTGATATCTTCCCAGCATTTCCTCTTCTGAAGAGGGCATTCTTCTTGCATTACAACATGGCAGATGATATCACATGAGAAGGCAAAGCAAGCAAGCGTCAACAGAGTTTATTGTTATCCCATCATCATCATCATTACAATAAACACAGTTCTCATCATAGTCCATCACTTCGTGAATGGACGGAGCTCTCATGACTTAGTCACCTACAAACTATCCCACTTCCCACACATTATTGACATACAGATTTGAGGATGAATGTCTATGACATACATTTCATGGGACACACCCATACCAAAGCAGGGGTATCATGGGAACAGGCTCCAGGTGTGTAGGGAAAAATTAGGCTTGAGTCAACCAAGCTTCTGGGCTCACAGGCAGGGGACATGACATTTGATGCTTTACAGGCAACTGTGGTGTGAGGAAGGAGGCTAAGCAGAATAAGGTACAAAGCCCGATTCTAGGGCCTGCACCCACTGAGATGGGGTAAAGCCAGGACGGAAGCTGTAAGACACCGCTGATGGCCACTAGCGATATTGAATAGGAAAATGATATATAGCAATTTTCTCCGAGATAAAACCATCCATCTCAAATGATGTTCCTTAAGACACAGGTTGCTAAAAAGGAGGTGAAGCAACAGGATGTCCTAAAGGGAGGTAAAATGTCTCATTCTACTGGGAAGCTCATTAAGTACAGGAAGTAAACAACACAGTAGCTTCAGGAAGTTCCTGAAGTTGAACAATTTCATTAAGTTCCTCCCTTCTCAAGCACATATGGACAGTAAGGACTGCTGAGAGATGTTCTCAGAAAAGCAGCTGAGTCGCCTAGTAGAGGCTCAGACCAGCTGAACTGCCCAGAAGAGACACCCTCCTACCTGTTGAGCTGCCTTCAGGTTGTGTGATATTTTCCAGGTTCTCAGGTTTTCCTATGCTATCACCCATGATGGGTTGGTCTTTTGGTGATGGCAGCTGTCAAAGGAATCGTTTTTGCTCTTGAAGTAACCTCTCACACATATTTCAGTAATTCACACCAGTAAACATTATTGGTCCATCGAGTTGGACTTTGGTGGCATCTATACTTTGGTCTGTTGTCTTTTATCCATCTAGGGTTGTGAGTAGATATTTTCTCACATATTCCTGGAATAGAGCCACATAACAGGAAGCAAGCAGGGCATGTCTACCAAGGGGATGTATTTATTTAAGAATGATGGAAATTAAGCATATAGATGGAAGAGAGAGAGAAATAGAGGGGATCATGGAATGCCAGTGAAGACTGAGAGGATGAAAAGAGATGAGCAATGAATTAAGGACAAAGACTCCAGGTCTAGAAAGAATGAAATATAAATCATCCTTCAAGACAGGAAGGAGAGATGGATGGACAGAGACATGATTACATTTGATGATGGAGGGAAAGGAGACTGAGAAGATTTAGAACAAAGAACCTGCCTGCTCTGTTCCTGTCGCCATGTGATACAGAAGGAAAATGATACAAAGCAACCAGAGAATCAGGGTGTGAACAAAGCAAGCTGGTTAAAGGAAGAAGGCACTGCAGAGTCAAGGAGGTCAGAGGGCAGCTTAAACTCACTGTCACCGTGCTTCTTGCGGTAGAGGGAGTTGGCAGAGTGCGGTGGGCTGTGCAAGCAGTGAGATGACCCATGAGGAATGAAACAGTGGCATCTGATTCTGCTGTTGGCTTTCTGAAACTGATTCAGAGCAGCCACAGGTGCATCTCAAGACTACGGAGGCGACACCAGGACTGGAACTCAGATCTCCTGGTCCCAGCCCTCTGCCCCTGCTGCACACCTCACTCCCTGAGACAAAGTTAGGTAAGTAAGGCTGGAAGCCATATTGGGAAAGCTTCTTCTTTCTTTTATTTAATTTTGTTTTTTGCTTTTTCAAGACAGGGTCTCACTATTTAGCTCTGGCTCTCCTGGAACTCACTATGTAGAGCAGGCTGGCCTCAAACTGGCAGAGATCCACCTTTTAACTCTGGTTCTGAGACACAGAGAAGCAAACTCTTGTGTATGTGTATTTTCTGCTCTCGTGGGGCAACTCTTGATGGGGCACAGTGTCCATCTGTCCAGAGAACAAATGTTCAGGACAATGAGGTGAGGTGAAAGGGCAAAGGAGATGGCAGGAAGCAGAGGAGGATGGATCGGAGGCAGAGTCAGCACAAGAGCTTCAAATATTCAAAAACCAATGTCAAGGAAACACTAATTCATAATCACTCCATGGGACTGAATAAGGATGCCTTGGAAAAGAGAAACCACACGGAAGATATCAACGTTGTCCACAGTTTTCAGAGGAATGTCATCTGCAAGAGGGGTTGGACTTGCCTGAGCCACCTAAGGAAATGGGAATAAGTTCAAGACATTGATGTCCATGGGGGTGGTTCAAAGACAATATTTTTCTTTAATAGTGAGTTTCCTGTCACTAAAGCATTTCAAGGGTAGGCTGGACAATAATTTGGCAAGACTGCTAAAGCATGAACCAGAAGTGTAATTCCCCTGGAGCAGTTCTCCCCAGTTTGTAAATAAAAGACTTCCAGGGATTGATGGGAGCGTGATGGAGCCCGTGGTTTGCATCCGTGAGAGCTGTTGCTTTAGACAGAATGAAAACCAAGTCTTTCATGTTTTGGAGAGAAACAAATAAATACACCCTTGTAATTGTGATTTTAATTATGACCTTTTATGATGTATAATTCATTATGAATCTCATCAAAGTTTAAAGATCTTAGACATTTTCTTAAAGCACAGATACTAAAAATAAAGCTATCATGTGGTATTTTGTTTTATTTGTTTTTTGATTAGATAGGCTTTGCTATGTGTCCCATACTGGCCTCGAATTCACAGCAGTCCTCCTGCCTCAGCTTCCTATGGGTGAGGGATCTTAGGGCTTTAGGGTCTGGTTTTGTTTATAAGAATGAAAGGGATCTTTATGCTCAAAAGGACAAGGTCTTTTTTCTCAAATCCTTCCAGGTGCTCTAGATGTTTTCATGGCCCCTCAAGCTTTGAGGGCCAAAACTGGTGCGGAGTGTTTGGAGAGGGAACCCCCCACACCAGCTCCAGCAGTTGGTGTGCATAGGAACACAACTCCTGCCTCTTTAGCAGAAACATGACACAAAACTTCTCCAAACCGGCACATGGTGTCACCAGCTGTCACTCATCAAAGTAGTGCTCAGAGACCTATCATTTCCTTGTCTCATAAGCTGACATACCCTGTGGGTCCCAACACCAATGGTATGTTTTGCTACTGTATATATTTAAGCAGCCATCCAGTTTTTGTCATTTCCAAATATCTAAATATCTTTTCCAAGCCCTACCCCTGTACCCCATGCTTTAGTTATCTGGCCCATCTTCTTTGCAAGTAATTTACTAGTGAAATTCTTTTTATTAAAAAAGAAGTGTTTAAGTTTGGACAGTGGTGATGCACACCTTTAATCCAAGCACTTAGGAGGCAGAAGCAGGAGGATCTCTGACTTCAAGGCCAGCCTGTGTTGTGGGAGCTCCTTAGGTCAATAGTCTTTAAGATACCAGCCCCGTGTTGGGTGCCAGATGAAGACAGATGCTAAAAAGAAATCCTACATTAGCCAAGAACTGAGTATAATAAAGGGTTATTTATTTAGGGGAAGACTCACAGATCACAGTCCTCTGAATGAACAGGGAACAGGAACCGAGTCCAGCAGCCAGAAGAGAGAGCAAGTGTGCTTTACCTCAACATTTATAGTATAAGAGACCATGCCCAAGTGGGCTGGTATCTTAAAGGCTATTGGCTGAAGGAGTTAAGTTATATAGATATTAAGTATCATAGGTCAATAGTCATTCATGTTTGCTATACTTATACTCAGATTAATTAGATCCTTTAGATACATAGAGATTATATTCTACATAGATAGGTAATCTTCAACCACTTCAAAGATCTGTAGAACATGGCATTTAAATAACTTAGGGTTCTGTTGATATGAGACACAATTGCTCCTGACAACACCAATCTATTTCCAAGAGAGTGTTAAGCACCAAAGACACTCCATTGGGAGTCTTTTTTCTTCTCAGCACAACTAGACTTTGGGCAAGGAACTGTCCATGCTTCAACCACTGACAAAGTGCATGATGTCTGGCTGGACAAGCGGGACACAAGGAAAAGACTGTCAAACCTTGGTAAGACAGGGTGAGACAGGTCGGAAAATTTTCTTGTCTCTGGAAATGGTCTGTCAGTTTCTCTAGGCCTTAGCCAAAGTTGGTTGCTTCAACAAGCCTGGTCTACAAAGTGAGTTACAGGACAGCCGTGGCTATACAGAGAAACTGGGTCTCAAAACCACCCCCTTAAGCCTCCAGATAAAATTAAGTGTTCTATTTTCACCCCTGTCATTGCAGTGGAAGAGCAGGGACAGGAGTCTGAAATCAATATTAACATTAGAAGGAAGTCAGTTTGTAGAAGCCTTTCCTACCAGGACTTCATCTAATGAACAAAGCTTGTGCAAGAAAAGTCCATGCAACACAAATAGGAGAGAGTCAGGCAGGGTGACACACAACTTTAATCCCAATAAAACCCAGAGACAGAGGCAGGCGGACCTCAGTGATTTCAGAGCTAGCCTGATTTAAAGAGCAAGTTCCAGGTCAGACAGAGCTATATAGTTGAGACCTCATCTCAAAAGACTGTAACTAAAAACAAGAACAAAAAACAGATAGGAGAGGCAGGTGCTATGTAGACATATTGTAAATGGGTCCACACCCTGTGAACCAAAACTTCGTGGTCTCTTCCCTTCACTCATGAGCCTGCTTCTATGCTCAAGAATTCTATCCCTTTCTTAAGAAACTGTCTCCATTTCTGTTTCTAGCCATGTACCGCTGATGTAATTCCTTGTCCCAGAGCACAGCATCCTGGATTAAGGTGCAGATCTCATCTGTAGCCCTGGCACTAAGCTAGTTTTTCCTTTTGTCTCTAGCCATCACTTTTGAATAACTCAAAAGCTTCTGTGTACTTTCTTTAATTCTCTGTGTTCTGTGCTTTCTTTAAAACGCCGGGCTGTGTGCTTTATTAAACATGCCGAGCTTTCTGGCTCAGATGCCCCTCTGCTGTGCAGCTGCTGAGGACCTGCCTTGCTGAGCATGCTTGCTCTCTCAGATCCTGCCTCAAAAGCACTGTTCTCTCTTCCCCTTTCCTTCTCTCTCTTCCTGGCAGTTGTTGAGATTTATAGCCTGCCTGCCCTGATGCTGCTTTTGCTGCTGTTGCTGTTGCTTCCTCCTCCTCCTCCTTTTCAAACTACTAAAATTGTCCTGGAGCTCCCTTCTGGCTCTATTTTAACTTCCCTTTATGAATGAGACAAAGAAACCCGGATTCCCTGAGATCGTCATCATCAAAGCGTTTACACATGACATGGGATCATCCTGTTTTGCCCCAGTAAAGCACACAGGTGTCATCCCCTCCAAGATCTATTGTTTTTTGTTTACTGTGATGAACACATTTTGGATTCCATCCATGGCATCCGTCTCATAACTAACTCTGACCTACTTAGTCTACAATTATGTCACAAGACTTTCCTCATTCCTGAGAGTCTGGGAGAGAAGAACTCTCTGCACAGGGAGGACACAGCCTGTGAATGGTTAGGCCTAGGGAATCGTATGGTATTTCCATACAATTGAAGAGGACAGAGTTACTGGGGCAACTAGATGCAGAGGGGTCCCTGTAGGGTGGCACACCCAAAATGGTGTGGAGATTGCACCTTCCCTCTCTCTTCTCTGTATCCTTCGCACGTGCCTCTATAACAAGCCAGTAAATGTGCTTCCCTGGGTTCTGTGAGTCTCTCAAGGAATTAAACTCCAGGGAGGAACTGGTTGCTGGTAGCCTAATATGGCAAGTGTCAATACTGACTTGGATTGGGGAAGGCGCTGCTGGCCTCTGCAGCAGAATTGCATGCTTGCAGCTGGGAAGAGATGGTCAGACTTCCTGAAGTCAAAGGAACCTTCTTTGTTGATGGTTGTGTGAGAACAGAGAAAAGGCAAGACAGGCACTTATATGTCTCCTAATATTCCATGTGGGAGAATTGAGATGAAATGTGATTTTTTAAAATCCATTGTTCTTTTTTTCCTTCCTACAGACATTCTAGTCTTTATTCTCCAAATACACTTAGTCAAAGGAACTAGCAGGATCTGCTCCCCCAAGGAATACCAAAGAACAGAAACATTTTTCTTCAGAGCTTGACTCTTCCTCCTTCAGTGGCTATTTATTTATTTATTTATTTATTTGTTTGTTTTGCAATCA